>JAGVSP010002944.1:0-112189 GCA_022494985.1 Micrasema minimum | reverse complement strand
TTTCCTTTTAATTTTAAAAAATCTTTTTTTTATTTTTTTTTTTTTATAGAGGTAACAAAAATTTTATAAAATTTTAAAAATTTTTTTTTTTTTAAAACGCGATCCACGTATTTGGATTTCCAACCAAACTCCCCCCAATCAGGAGCGCCCGGATTCCGCGATTTCCAAAGCCGGGCCCAGCCCTACCTTGAAAGGGGAAAAGGAATTTGGCTTTCCTGTAATCAAAAGGTATGGCAAAAAAACCATTTAGTTTTTCCGCAATACGTTGTCAAACAGACGCTATTTTTTCTGAAGATTTTTTTCATACAAATTACTATTGTAAGATTTTGTTTGAATCAGTAGCCGATTCAACATTCAAAAGTCATTCGCCATTTCGGCTTTCGGACGGGGAGGGGTCACGTCCGTTCGTCCTAAAATTCGTCCAATTGAACACTTCGTATATGTACACAAACACTCCAGGGTGTTTAAACCATTGGTGATAAAAATCATAGTATTTTCATGTTATATTTTATTTGATATAGAACAAACAAATTAATGTTTTTATATTATTCTGTGTCAGTTTTTTCCTTCTTCGAGCTACAAGAATCATAATATGCTATAACAACTTTCCCTTATCCGCACCCAAAGGTGCATCGATACACCAGGTACAGTGTATATTGATCATTTTATTACATGAAAGTAGGATGATCAGTCTTTACGCATCAGTCCCAGTCCAAGGTATCGCACATGAAATATTAATATGAAAAAAACATGTAAATAAATATTTCATCTTGACGGGAATCGAACCCGCGACCTCATGCACGGTAGCCAAATGCGCTACCACTATGTTACGAGGCGGACATGGGGAGCATATGGACTCGCACAATTCCCGAAAGATATATATTATATTTGTAGAATGCCGAATTACTTTTCATTTTTTTTTAATTTAAAAATTATCATTACCATTACATAATTTCTTCCCATGTAGAGCATATGGATTTTTTAAATTCCGAAATGGCGGGGCGCACCTTTTTTTCATAAAATAATGTTGGGGTATCGTTTTAAGGGTTTTTAAGGGTCCTGATTTCGAATCATGCGTTTATTTTTTATTCCAAGATGGCGGACGCAATTTTTATTTCATACAATGTTGTCGCGTATCGTTTAAAGGGTTTTTATGGGCTCTGATTTCGACTATAGCGTTTATTTTTGGATCCAAGATGGCGGATGTAACTTTTTTTTCATAAAATGATGTGGGGTATCGTTTAAAGGGTTTTTAAGGGCCCTGATTACGAATCTAGCGTTAATTTTTAAATCCAAGATGGCGGACGCCACTTTTTTTTCGAAAAATGATGCGAGATATCGTTTAAAGGGTTTTTAAAGGCCCTGATTACGAATCTGGCGTTTATTTATAAATCTAACATGGCGGACGCCACTTTTTTTCAAAAAATGATGTGGGGTATCGTATAAAGGGTTTTTGAGGGCCCTGATTACGAATCTAGCGTTTATTTTTAAATCCAAGATGGCGTACGCCACTTTAAAAAAAAAATGATGTCGCGTATCGTTTAAAGGGTTTTCCGGGGCCCTGATTTTGAATACAGCGTTTATTTTCAGATTCAAGATGGCGGATGCAATTTCTTTTTCATAAAATGATGTTGGGTATCGTTTTAATGGTTTTTATGGGCTCTGATTTCGACTATAGCGTTTATTTTTGGATCCAAGATGGCGGATGTAACTTTTTTTCATAAAATGTTGTGGGGTATCGTTTTAATGGTTTTTGGGGGCTCTGATTTCGAATTAAGAGTTTATTATTTAATCCAAGATGGCGGACGTAATTTTTTTTCATAAAATGATGTTGGGTATCGTTTTTATGGTTCTCGGGGGCTCTGATTTCGAATTTAGCGTTTATTTTCAGATCCAAGATGGCTGAAGTACCTTTTTTTCATAAAATGATGATGAGTATCATTTTAAGGTAACGAGCTATGGACAAAAACGGAATACGAGGAAATATAAAAATACTTCTACAAGACTATCTACACAATAGAAAAATGAAAGTAAAAATGAACAAAAACCCTGAGTGACGAGAAGACTCTAGAAACCGGAGTCGCCCAAGGGTTAATTCTCGGACCAAATGAGAATTTAATTTATACCAATATATTATTGTAAAAAAAATGTGTGTGGCAGGTCCGACGCATGAATAGAATTTACTATTTGATGAAAAAAAGGCGCGTCCGTCATGTTGAATTTCAAATATAAACTCTATATTCGATAGCCATAAAAATTATAACAGAGTACTATCTGTAAACAAACATGGCGTACCAAATATTCACGCCGAAATGTCACTAAATTATCTGAAATGCGCAAATATTACACAAATTATAAAATTGATATAATGATGCAGGAACCTTCCCAGGAGTGAATAAAATAACTCTCTGCAACAACTTATGGCAATCGGATGAACGGTTTACAAATGCATAGGGGACAAACAAACTTACATTCATTTATATATATATTTATATATTAGGTCCTTACATATGAAATTGGCATTTTGCCGTACTGGCAACTTTGATCTCAAATATCTTCTCTTTGGTTAGGAATTCCAAATTCAAATTTTCAAAAAAAAAACAACTTTATGTTCCTCCCATACAAAACGCCAATTTCATATGTAAGGACCTAATAGATAGAAGATAAATAGTATAAGCATTTTTCATACATACATTGATTTTTTTAAATTTTAATATAAATAATGTAGTTAGTACGTAAGTGTTAAATTATTTTGGAAGAAATAAATCATACATAGGGGGATAGACCAATGTTACACAGATAGTAAAACATATTTTTATCGTGTCTGAGATGTAAACTAATATTTACAAAAAATTAGAGTTACACCACTGTTATTCTAAGTGACACGTTTATAAGACACATATCTAATTGTATATAAAATTTTTATTGGAATCGATGGAGAGATGTTTTTTACAAAGGAACGAATAGATAAATATGACGGAATCATAAGGAATCGGTTTTGGCTACTGAACCCTAAAAATTTGAATTTACGTACTCCTAAAAAACACAAAAAATGAAATTCTGTACATTTTATTAAAAAAGTCGCATCTGTCACCACGAATTTCAAAGGGAAATTCTTAGAGTAAAAACAAAAACAACACAAAAATTATGATGAAAATAATACGTAACAATTTTTTGAAGATAACTTGTCGTAAATTTGTGTTTTATTCGTGTGTCGCGCGTCGTGTTGTTTCGACCCCTGAAACTGAGAGTGTGTGCGTACACCGTTTGCAAATGTATGTGTAGCGGAAAATACCGAAATTCGAGCACCGAGCATTTGTACTAAGAACCTTAAGTATATACTGACTTTTTGTACGTACATTTGTATATATGTATGCTTACTCTGTATAAACATATATGTATATAATATATTTCAATAAATATTATTCAATCTCTTGCTTATATTATATAAGTTTCTTAACATTCAATAAAAAAGTGAAATGTAAAAGAATTTCAGCATATTATTATAAAGTATGTCTCGTCTAACAAATTTAATTACATTTGAAATTCTGTTACAGTTTTTTTATTGTACATATAATGACGATGGTGACGATTTTTTTTGTTTGTACATGTGAGTTTACTTTATATTCCTATATTTGATTATAATATACCTATTCCTATAAATATATGAATAAAATTTTTCTTTAATTTGTAATAAAAAAATTGACATGTTAAAGTTGCTTGTACCGTAAATCATTGAATAAATAAATATGGTCACCGTATTTTTTCTGCCCTAGTTATGGCGCGAAAAACTTTGAATCAATCAGGCCTTGCTATTTTACTAACACATTTAAATAACGTCATATTACACATATTATTTGTTAACTTTCTTAACTGCCGATAACTATACCATTCTTTGGATTTTAAAATATAAATTATTATGATGTGAAGAAAATTAAATTTGCTAAAACTTTTTGTTTCTCTAGGTGCTAAACTAATCTTTGCAAATCGTGTGTAAACTCGCCTACATACATTGTTGCCAGTTGTTACCATAGTTACGGAACGGAACAGAGAAATAAAAATAAACAAGCGGCAACACGCTTCGAATTTCAAAATAAAAACAAAAAATCAGAACCTGTCAAATAGGCTGTCAAAACTCAAAACCTTCATAAAAAAATAAACGCATCAGAGTCGATCGTCGAATCATCGTCTATTTGCATTGAACTACAAATCCTCGGATTATTCTAGTAATTGCATTAGTTTCAACAGTGGGAAAACGCTCACCGAGTTATTTTCAAATAAACTGTCAAAAGACGAAAGACGTTCATTTGCCGGGTTATCACTAACTTTTTATTCTACTGTGTGTATGCATATTTTGTTTTTATCGCGTTATCTAAGTTCATTCACAGTGTGTGTAAAAAGTGCTATTGGTGCTAGGTCCTATATAAGTGTTTTATCAAGTTGAAAACGATGTAAAGAATGACATCACCACAAGTAATTTGCTTGCTAGAAAAAGAAAGACAAAAAGACACCGTGGTCCGTAATGTGAGGATGATGTCATCTGAAAACGATTATTGGATTATTGCGTCTATTTCTGTTTAATTCTAATTATAAACATTGTTATTTTGTTGATGTACACATGTTTGCCAAATAATTAAGTATATAGTTAATTTTTAATCCTAATTATCGGAAACAAGTTTTAGGATATACACATTTTGCTAAAAAATTGCTCAATTTTATGAATAAAAATGAGGCAACTCTTATATGAATACCGTAAGTTAGTCGAACTCGATGTTGCTGAAGTGAATGGAATATGGAGAGGTAAGAATAATTTACTTTATTCAATAAATGCAATATTATTCAGGTGCACCAGCAAAAGCCTATAGTAAAATAGTAATAATAACATTTCATCAACAGAAAACTTTATAAGAAATGAAAGAACTTTATGATTCTCTAAGTCGCAAAGATGCGATTGGTGGGAAATATGGAGAGATCACCCCACGAAAGAGCGCCTTGGTTTTCCGGTGTTAGGTCACTTTTCTTGTAAAAAAAGGTTTAATAAGATGTAAAAATTAGGTTTAACATGACTTATTGATACTTAATTCCTTAAAAACATCACAGACATATCCTTGAAAACACATAATATAAATATAGATGATCTGGTAGGTCCAGATAAAATCAAAGCTCTATTGTATTAAGTACTTGAAATTAGCCGCGTGAAAAGTCGGAATAATCAGCGTGCATGCATGAGGTGCTAGAACAGAGAGGTGTGGAGTTATATCCTCTCTGCCTACTCCTTCATTGAAATGGCGTGATGGTTATTCATTTGTATTATTCACATTTTCCTCGACAGAAGTGAAAAACTTTTGTGTATGGATATCTAAGCGTTAACATAGTTATAACTTATTTTGGTTGGGCCACTCAATTTATAACAATATCTACCATTTTCTTATTACCTTTCATCCTATAGAATGTGGCTGTTTAAGTATCATAAAACATTTTTAATATTCCAGGCATCCAGATAATCTTATATGGCCTGTCTACCGTATTCTCCATCACGTGTGCAATATTTATCCAAGTAATGTTTGTGATCATGGACCATAATTGCTTTCTTTATCCAAAACACATCGAGTACAGTAACGCTTCCCAAGTGGCGAAATCCAACTCAACTAGTCTCAGCAAAAGTGAGTTCTATTGATTTTTAAAAATGTAACACCTCAAAAAGCTAATTTTATAGTAGAAAAGTATTACAAAACTCTCCGACTTTTAAGGTTATCTTATATTTTTGAAAAATATATTATTTTAATTTTAAAAAAGATCGTATTTTGGTAAAACACATCGTATTTTTATAAAAAATCTTTAATTACTGTGAAAAATCTCCCATTTTTGTGAAATATCATATATATTTGTGAAAAATCTTTAATTTCTGTAAAAATCTCTAATTTTTTGTGAAATACTTATTATATATACAATTTGTAAAAAAAACATAGAAGACACATTTATACGCATTTGACTTGAGATTTACATACTACAGTGAATTTTTTCAGTGTCCTTTTGCAAAATTAGTAAACAGTTTGTTTTTTTTAGCTGTTCCTGTGCATTTTATACAATCTCAATGGGCCGAGTACAGCGTGTGCTATTTACCTTTTAATAATCCTATCATGTCGGTTATATTCTCAATAATCTGGACAGTATTCTTTGTAATGTGTAGCGGGTACGTTTACTTATTTAAAACAAAAGTGATACTTATTTTTATTTACTTACCTATAACATTTTGATGAAAAATGTGTATGTTTTTTTAGGATTAAAAAACCTTGGCGGATAGTTATTCCAGCTTTTGTATTCAGCTTTGTCTATGGAATACTATGCATCGTGTTTTCAGCTATGTTGCAAAATGGAATGAAAGAATTCTATATTAAATTTAATAATATGACTAGACCCGCAAAGTAAGTAATATCTAATTTTTAAAATTAATTATTCATTACTATATAAAAAAAAGTACCCACATCATCACACAAGATAATCTTGCTTTTGGTAATATCTGGTTGGTGGAAAATGTTTTTTTTTGTTAAAATGGCTATATTATTCTAATCTAAGGTAAATACTGTAGACACTATTTTAAAAGTAATCATTTTAAGGGGCTTACCAAGGCTAAAAAAAATCATTTATGCCCTATGTGGCCGCTAAATGTTTTTAAAATATATTTTTTTGCGTAAAACCGGCGTGCATGCATGGACAAAATTGGAGTTAGCCTTTATATTTATTTGTTGGAAATCAACAGCCATGAACATAATATGAAGTATACAATATAAATGAGGTGATCATGAGGCCACTTACAGATTTCACATTTTATGAATGTAGCCAGAAACAACAAAAAAAGTGAAAAAAACCAAAGAAGGAAAGAAATCAAGGTGTTTGTTTGGTGTGGTGTATTAGTGTAGTTTGTTTGTGTTTGAGTAAAGAAAGTGCAAGGTTGAGAGTTATAGTCATGAAATATCCCCAAACTGAGCTCCGAGTACGCTTCACCCATTGAATCTTATATTAAATCCAATGCATAAAACACAATCAGTAACTCAGCTCAGATCCTCCCCACGACTACGACCCTCAGCCTATGGGTGTTAAGATATGTATCTTACTCAGTTAGCGCTCTTATAATATTTTGTTTGACTTTATTTTTTGTGGTTGTAATAAAATCAATTTGATTAAACCTGATTCATCTGTTAAAATATATTTAAAAATTGTTTTAGTGTGCATGAAGATAAGGAAATTACCAACTTTAACATCTACCTGGTGCTAAGTGTAGCGTCGGCCTGGATGTACACGGCCCTCTGGTGCGCGGCCGTGCTGTGGCTGGTCCTGCGGGTTATCCTCGTGGCAGACTTCCAGATGATACATGTCAAGGTCGAGTTAGTCAAGGTAACTGTCATGAAGATGAGGAAATTACCAACTTTAACATCTACGTGGTAGTGTCGGCCTAGAAACACCATGCGAATATGTACCAGTAGGAATGTTTGTAATTTATTTTATTTATTCAAAAATACCCTGTTTCCTCTTTTTCAGAATAATGGTTCGCCCTCTGAGAGTGACGTAAGTATGGAGTCATCTACATTCCCTGCTCACTCTTTGAATCCCGAGCCGGCCCAAAGCCCCAGCACCCGTAAACGAAGTTTGACAAAAAACAAGTTTGTTAATCTCATGTGTCCCACAAACATTAAGAAATCTTCCTCTGATTTGTTACTGCATGAAACCGATTCAGGAAAATCCAAAGTGAAATTTAATATGTCAGAAACCGGCACTCCTCCATCTGGTGGAGTTAGTCCAACAGTAACTCGAGCGACAGCAGAGTCATCATTACATCATGATTTGCGAGAAAATAGTCCGACCAGGGTTCGCATAAGTCCATCCGCTATTAAGAAAACAACTAAACCATACACATCTTTTAAGATTGATCCTGAAACAGATGAATCGGATTGAATACTTTAAAATTCTGAATCCTAAAATAATATAATTTCAGAGTTATTGAATTTCAATGGCCGGTTTATTTACAATGTAAAAAAAACAATAAAAATGGTGAATACTCTTTGCAAACCCATTGAATTAATCCTTATTTCTAGATGTTAATAATTATGTTGTTTCAAACTAAACATTTTTTAAACATGTACCTAAATACAGGATAACAATGTATTCCAAATCGGACAAAATGTTTATAATAATATTGTCTCTACTTCAATTTGAAATTCAATGACAGAATATTATGATATTCTAAATTTAAAACCATGGGTAATTTTAAAGAGAAATTCGGATTTAAAAAGTGTAAAGTTTAGGTAGAACAAAACTGAACCAATTTTACACAAACTACTACTTTTTATAGTTTCTTATCAATTAAATCATTTAAGTGAAGATTAGTTCAATCCTTTCAAAATGAAGTAACTTTTTCCTCCATCTAAATCTACATAAATATGTATTTTTATTACATTTTAAAATTTATTCTCAATTTAGTAAATACGAAATTAATGTTGGTTAGGAAACCAAAATACTTAGTTTCATAAGCTGCAGCTTTTTAACCAGTGCATTAAATGTGATTTATTTCTATTAAATATGAAATTCAAATGTGCATTTATAATTTTTAAATAAATACCAATTGTGCATTTTATAACAGATGATTGACATGATATATATAGAAAGTTAGGATGAATGATCTTTGTGATATGAGGAAACTCATTGAAAGTTGAGATGTCAATGGTGTATTATGTATTACATCTTCACCTGCAGACAAGTCTCTAATGGAATGGATAAATGGATCTAAAAATTCAATGCTAAAAATATTTGTTATTATAAACAGAGTGATATGTTTTAAGGATTGTCTTTACATAAATTGTGTACCTATGTAACAAAGCCAACTTGAATATACATTTTACTGTGTTTGTTCATTGAATCTAAAAAAGATGAAAATTGTCACAAACATTTGATTAAGTAAAAAATTATATTAATAAGTTAGAGTAAATGTGCAAGATAGAGTTTTAATATTATATATATATTTTTATTATTGTAGTGTTGCTTACCTGACTGTCCATATATAATATATTTACATTTTCAAGGGTCTGCATGTGACATTTTCAATAAAATTGGCCTATAAAATATACAAAATTAGGGGTTTAACAAGTAAAAATATGAAACATCTTAGTAAAAAAAATAGATATTACTTGGAGATTTACTCAATGGAGAATAAAAAATCAGGTTTTTTTACAAATTAAAAGAAAGTAATTTTGCAGGAGCAATGACGAAATGTTGAAATTAAAACATAATGCAAGACTGAAATAAGCATTATCGACATTATTGAGGGCTTTTATGGTGTTTTGATGGCGCGATTATTCTAAATGTCCATAATTTTACAAAGCAAAAACGAAATTTTACACGTAAATAGTCTAAATTGTAGCATGTTAATAATACGACAAAAAAAAATTGCTGCAAAAAAAACAACAGTGTCTCTATTTTGGGCGGAGAAAATAAGTTCGCCGTTCAGGCAAAAGTCACTAACTCTGGAATTTTTTTATTTGAATCATAATTCATAGAAAAGGCAAACATCGCATTGTTCACATATTTACTAATGCAAACACTGCAAAAGTGAAGATTTGATCTTTTAAGCGAAATAAAATGCGAAAACTGATTATCTCAAAACAATTCTAGTATGTGATTTGAGCCTTGATTATGGTTACATTCATATATTGGTATGTACCTACTATAGAAAATTATTTTTAGAAGCAACTAAAAAATCTAAGCACTGACTTACAGTGGATTACTCTTATTATGAAAATATTTATACTTTATCTGGCATAATTTAAACAAAATATAGAAGAGTTAATATTTTAATAGCGTAATGTTTTATCTCAGTACATGGTTTGGTTTGAAATTGAGAACTGTGACTAAAAGTAATCATTTTCAACCTAAAGATAAACTTCTACCTATATGTATTAAGTAATACAGAGTAGAATATTTATTTTACACCTTATCATAATAACTACTTTTATTTGTGGAAATTTTCAGTATTTCCTGACAATAAATTAATGATAATTTCGAATGTTGCATAGTTTCACAATACCTGACATTTACTTAAATGTGTCGTGTTTGCTCATTTTTCTATATTAATATCATTGTTTCTATTCAATAAAAGAGATAATAAGAAATGTTTTTATCAACATTTCAATCAATAAATATTTCTTTGGTAATCTGCAAAAAGTAAATGGAATTCCATAAAAATACAATATTATGTTCATACTAAAACCATGTCTTATTTTATGTACTAGATACTACTATGATCCCATAGTGGCGGATTTAACAAGATCTGTGGTATTTAAAATATTGACATAAAAAGGTAGTTGATTTGATTACTAAATTATAACTAAAATAAAATAACCGTATTATTATATTGAAATAACCTTATTGTTACCCTTCTATCTTATGTCTAAAAAAAATAATAATTTAAAAATATGATAAAAACTCGTTCATGTGCTGTGTGCTGTATTTTAAAGTTTTTATTGTGTAATGCATTTATTTAGTTAAGTTTTTTTACTACAGTAAACAAAAATATATATACATTCCATCACATTTGCCTTGTAGCTTTATAAAAAATCTAATACTAACTACATGTTATTGCTAGGTTTTAAGTATAATGTCATTTGATTAAATTATGGCTCCAATTATGCTATCTTAGATTTAAGATATCTGTGTAATCTAAATTTTATATCATCCAAATACATAAACAGATTTTATGCAAGAATAACTCACTCCGCGCTCCCGAACAATGCTAATCGGTGGGACGGGTAGTAATAACCGTTGCATCATCTACGCTTTAAGGCGGAAAAAGTAAATTCTTGCGCTAACGCTTGAGGGCGTTTCAAAATTACACATATCTACAAAAATATATAGATAAACCTGCTCTCTGTGATGTCATAACGAAGCCCGCTCAAAGTGTGTTCATAGAAAAACTCATTTTATTCGACTCTGAATGCTGAGAATTTAGTATTTTTTACAAAATCTAAATCTGAACATACATACCAACATGAAACATGCCCAGAAAAATGTTTCATTAGTATGTAATTCGCACAGATTTTTATTATGTGTGTAGCATTGCTAAAAATAAAATAACAAAATAATTATTGTGATTTTGATGTAGAGTAACTTGTATAAACTAAATTTAATATAATAATGTGTGCACACTCAATGCAAAGTGTAAATCTTTTAACGGCGTCTCAGATTCTAGCCAACTGTATCTGTATGTGGTGGTGTTTTAAAGTAATTTAAATACACTGTCTTATGACTTCTATTTGAGTGCAGATTATTAAAAAATATTGGCCTTTTAAAATTTCAAAAAATTCCTGTTTTTTACCAAGTTATAAATACTACTACTATGCAATAGCGATTTTAAAAAATCATAATGAACAATTCCTGTCGATCAAAAAACCACAAATATACTTGCCTCAAAATGACTGTTTAAAAAAGTATTTACTGTTCCTTTCCTACCTAGACAATATGTTTGTACCAATATCTCTTTACAAAACTCATTGTGTGTCAAAGACTAAACTATACAAAATAAAAAAAATTTAGACATATAATTATAACTTTGTAAAATGCGTCCAAATTTATAAACTTTTATAAAAATTAGAGTTATGATCTACGTTTACTTGTTTACCTTTTAAGTATAAATTTCCTCAATTATAAGACAGAATTTTTGTGTTTTTAATTTTGTTTAAATCTATTTATTATGTAAAGCTTTAATTTAAAGCTTTTATTGGAAAAAATATTTAAATATTTTTTTGCATATTGCTGTGCCTACAAAATCTACCTGTCGTTTTTTTTAAATTTTTAGTTATGTGCATCTGTGTTTCCCTCATTTCAAGTCTGATGATTTTAAACAGCAAGTTTAGTCGTATTTTAACTGGTAAGTATTTTTACCTAATAAAATGTAAATTGAAACCTCCGAAAAAATGCTTGTTAGATTTTGCAGACCCAGGAAAAAAATCCATTCAATATAATTATGTAGTTTTTTGCAAATTTAATGCTTATGTAACCCAAACAAAAAAAAATTATTAAACAGATAGTTTTCTGGAAATCGCATATACCCATAGGAGAAAGAAATGGAAAACCACACTGTTTTTGGAAATCTACCAATACAAAAATAATTGTATCTCAGCAATAAACAGTCAACAAAAATGCCAGTTCAAAATCAGAGTAAATAAAAACGATTATTTGATTCCTGATTTCCAGCAAAACATCCTATTCTTAAACCCGTCATTTTAACATAGCTGTAGGACCGATGTTTCAACATGTGTTTTGAGTTTTATGCTTCCATCTGTGTTTGACAGTGTGATGTTAAATTAACTCTTCGCGATAGAATAATACAGTTTTTGAACATACGTTTTGTATCCCTCCTGGGGACGAAGGGTCCAAGGGGGCAGAGGTATCCAGCAGAATACATAAACATTACTTCATTTAAAATTTAAATTTAAACTAATTTGTATATGTACTAAGTATCATCCCACCATATTTGCATGTAATGTAATTGCGGTAAACAATAATTATTTAAAGGCCAACATTGTAATGCACCATTTTATAAGAAAAATAAAACAAAATTTATTTAGCAGACTTTATTTATATTTTTCTCCACTTCCACTCCTTGAATACGGTCGACTATACATTCGCCAATCAGGGATATGTATACATTTATATAAATTAGATTTTAGATACACATATTTAAATATTCACACATTAATATAATAGTTTATACCAAGCCTATTAGTAGTACCTTATAAATAAGTATAAGTAAAATAGTATAATATGTTTCAGTCAAAATAGAAATTCATTTCATGAACCAGCTTCAGAAGCCATTTAATTAAATTCACTACACAGTTATTTTAACACAAGTATTTTCTAATTACATTTATAAATTCTTGTAGTTAATATTTTCATGCATTTTCTGATAAATAATTTACAGAATGAAGAATTGAAATTTGGATAAGAGATGGCGCATTGGAGTGGATTAAATTGTAATACGTAGTTACGAGTATAATAATAATAGCCGGGAGAAAGTGAAACTAATATATGGAATACTGCCCAAAACTAGATATTATAATTTTTTTATATTCATTTTATGGCTTGGTTTTACGACAATTATTATATAATGTAAAAATCAATGTTTCAGCTGCCACTGATGGTTACATTACTCATTAAAAACAACAAAAATCATAATCTTTTTCCTCAATTTCGTTGCTGTGGAGGTGAAGAAAACTAATCCACATATCGCATGCTTAATGGAATACTGACCCATTAGTAGATAGGTCAGAATTGAGTTACATACAGAGACAGGCCTCTGTGAGCGCCATCATCTGATCAATACTTAATCAAACGTCAAAAATACAAGCAATTATGATTAATTGTTAATAAGTATTAATTTTATGCGACAACAAGTAGGATGTCTTCTCATAACAAGACCTTCTTTTGCGATGTCCCAAAAATTGTGTTTTTTAGTTAAGTCAGTATTCCATTAAGCATGCGATATATTAGGTCCTTGCATATGAAATTGGCGTTTTGTATGGGAGGAACATAAAGTTGATTTTTTTAAAATATAATATATTTATTTAATCAAAGTATGTACCATTGCTATCTATGCACTTTTGCCATCTCATAGGTAGTTCATCGATCCCTTTACTAAAATAACCATTCGGACGGGAATCAATAAAATCTTTGAAGTCGGTTTGGACTGCCCCATCGGAGTTGAATTTTTTCCCTTGCAAGAAGTTATCCAAATTTCGAAAAAAATTGTCATCTGTTGGGGCAAGGTCCGGAGAGTACGGTGGATGTCTTAGACATTCCAATTGAAGCTCTTCTAATTTGGTAGCCGTCTGTTGTGCAGTGTGTGGTCTAGCGTTATATCATGAAGCAGCAGTGGCCTAGAGCGATTAACCAGCCTCGGTTGTTTAGCAGCTAGCTTTTCCATCATGGTTTGCAGTTGCTGACAATAGACATCTGCCGTAATCGTATGGCCAGATTTAAGAAAGCTGTAGTGAACGACACCAGCACTAGTCCACCAAACGCTCACAAGTAACTTTTTTGGAGTCAATTTTCGCTTGGGGCATGGTTTGGCTGGTTCGGCAGGGTTCAGCCATTGCGATGAGCGCTTCCGATTATCATAAAGGATCCACTTTTCATCACAGGTAATGATTCGATTCAAAATCCCTTCATTATTGTGCCGGTTGAGTAATGCAACGCAGCAGTCAACGCGCGTTTGTTGATTTGCTTCACTCAATTCGTGAGGTACCCACCTTTCAAGCTTTTTCACCTTCCCAATTTGCTTCAAGTGGATTAAAACAGTTTTATCACTAACACCGCAGCCTGCAGCTAACTCGGACGTGGTTTGCGATGGATCCGCTTCCACAATAGCCTTCAATTCTTCATTATCAACTTTGGTCTCCGGCCGTCCACGGGGCTTGTTCTGCAGGTCGAAATTTCCAGAACGAAAACGTTGGAACCAAAAACGCACTGTGTTTTCTTTTGCGGCACCGTCGCCATACACATCATTAATCCTTCGAGCCGTTTCTGCAGCACTGGTGCCACGGTGGAACTCGTACTCGTAAATAAATAACGCGATATTTCAAGTTTTCCATTTTGTAAACTGAGTGACGCAAAGAAAAAAAACAATTGAGGAAAAAACAAATGAATTATAATTTTCGAAACACAAATACTTGAGTAAATAGCTGTATAAATTTGAATTTGGAATTCCTAACCAAAGAGAAGATATTTGAGATCAAAGTTGCCAGTACGGCAAAACGCAAGCAACTTTTCAAAAATTATTCAGCAAAAAAAACTTAAATTTCTATTTAAGAAAGTTTAAGTTGTCGTTAGAAAGGATAACTATATTTTTAAATGTATCTAACGCCACACGTATGAGTAATGTATGCACTTATCTATTATGTTATGAAAATGTATGTTGGAGCAAAACGAATTATAATTGCTATGAAATAACTTATATGTATTGTCAAACGAAATATAAAGAGTGGGGGGGACACAGAAATATTCAAGGTCTATTTCCTGATGTAAAATGCAGAAACTGGATATAATTTTTTAAGGAAACGCATTTGAGGTATTTTAAAAAAGTAATTAAAAGATTAAAGCTTTCGAACACAAAAATATTAAATTATTATATATTAGAAGACTTAATAATACTTTCGTTAGTAAAAGTAAATTAATTAAATAAAAAGCAAAATGAAGAGAAAGTGAAAATTTTAGTCTTTTGTATAATATATCAATCAGCTGGAGAGTGAAAATAGACTAATTTCATATCATCAAAACGCTCTCATGCAGGTTATGGATAGTTAAAAACAACATGTGAAAATTTTGATCCAGTAATTTGGGGATCATTGAAAAATAGTTTATTCTGAGAAATAAACAATCGCAAAAATTTAACAATTTATGTATGTGATTGTAAAAAATATTCCATAAATATAGGATGCCCATCCTTATGTAACATAGTATATTATAGATGTAGATATACTTAATATTGATGATTATAATTATTACAATACCAAATATCTATAATGTAGTATATGTGGGATCTAACATAATTTATAGATTTTATTTTGAGAATTGCTAAAATTTATTTTTCATTTGAAAAATGTGAAATAGAACTCCGTCAAAACTGATTTGTAATTAAAATCATTTGGTTCTAAGCAGCCAAACATCAAACATGCATCGGATTGTATAATTTTAATAAGTACGCTGATACTTTGTATCGTAGTTATCTAAAATATAGTCCCATTTAAAAACATCAATATTACATATATTATTTTCTACACAAGAATAGTAATTATGGAATATTTTTTAGACATTTAGATATTAAAACATATATAATATAACATGCTGACAGTGTAAGTACAGTATTGCAAAATTTACTAATTTTTGTTGAAACTTTAATCATACACAAGTTATAATAAACTTTGTAGATTTTGCATTGAGGTTCAAATACATGTTTTTGTGAATGTTTTCAACTTGAGAAACATACATTTAACATTCTGAATTTTTAAAATTGTATTTTCACAAAATTTATAAATATCAACTCTTAGTGGTGATAAATTAATTAGGTTTATTGCTAATTTGCACTATTGCACAAACGCTGCCGATATTACAGTTATTAATATGATTATATATAGTAACAACATTAAATAACACAATATGAATGTTTTGATAACATCCTGTCATCCAACATTTACATTAATTTTTATCATTAATGTCAACAATATTCAAGATTCTCAAAAATCCAATCATTTGAAAATCACCAAACTTTTTAATAATTTACCATACGGATAAGAATTCATTAAAAAAATTGATATAATACGCTGATATAATATTGTATATTATTTATTTAAAAAATTACGTCATTTTACCAAAGGTACAAAATTCATCTGTGGAATTTATTTCGAAAAGCAAGATAAAAAAAGTTTTTTTTAATTGCTCCCAGAAATTTGATTGATTGTAAATTGTAAGTGGAGATTTGACTCTTAAATTTTCTGCATTTTTGAATGATAATAATTTAACCTGTAGCTCAAGCACAGATAACTATCGACGTAGTTAAAAGCGTGCTATTCACGTGCTAGCGCTAACGATTTGAGCGATCCCAATGACATAACGGTTAATACCGCAAGCATTGACGACCTGAGCCGAGCGGAGCCGAGAGGAGCCGAAGTACGCTATATATCGCGGCCTTATGTCAAACGTCAAATCATCGCGCTTGTCGGATTTTTTATTATTTCGACTGCTTTTCTCAATATTGGCTTGCCGAAACCGGCTAAATTATAATAAAGATTGAATTAATATATGTGCGAATAAGACATATCGCGGGAAATGGCTCGCGACTAGTACGCGCTCGTTTAATAATCCCGATCGATAACTTTTAACGCGTGTTCCATTGTGATCGCGAAAACGTTAAACATCCATGGATAAGAAATCGTTATCACGTCGCTTATTACCGAGTCGGTATTGATCTGTGATCGAGCAACTGATGTCTTTGTTATATATGAATTTGTGTCTGTTTTTATTAGTGTCTGTAATAAATTAAACATTTTGAAATTAGTGTCACATTACAGTAACAAAAGATCTATTAGGACACTTGCGAAAATTTTATATTAATATCAATATGCACTTTTTTTTTTTTAATATCTACCTATTTGTTTTAATTTTGCCACACTATAGTCAGTCAAACTTGCTTAAATAGTCATAAAATCGTTTCTCACTCTTAGCAGTCTCTTTCCCATCTTATGTTAGAAGTTAGAAACTGTCTATACACGGATACATAAATTCTGAAACATTACTGTTCAAAATGCAAAACTCCTGTCATAATAATAGGTGATAAATCTATACACCTAGTTTACTATCTCATTCCATCTGAACTTCAAATCATCCAAATTATTATTATAAGGAACATACTCCACATTATCACACTGGGAGACATTCATACAAAATAGCTTTATGGATATATCTACTAGAGTACTAGAAAAGCTATATTTCAGAGTGAGAAAATTAGCCTTACTTCGTAATGACTGCCTTTAACCATTTATATCCATTATTCTTTTTTCTCGGGAGAATGACAAATTGTCCGTGGTAAAGAAATACTGCGTAAATATTAATTCAACTTTTTTACAAGGGCACCTAAAAATTATCCTGTTATTACAGTAATTACGAATTCAACAAACCAAAAACATAAAAAATTGGTTACGTGATTTTGCAGTATAAAAAAGAGAATAAATATAGAAGAATCAGTAAGGGTTTAGAAAACATAAATATTTTTTTAACAAGTTTCAAAAAATCTTCAGCATACATCAGCCAAATGTGAACTTGTTTTACATTTTAGATTTTCAAAAAAGGTAGGCGCAACATTATAACTTATAAAACAAAGGCTTGTTTTACGAAATCAATGAATGAACTAATTAAAATATGAGACAAAATTGACAAAACATTTATTTTAAACAGGATGATGATAGTGTTTTTTTCAATCGTTTTATAATGATATCGCATTTCAAGATTTTTTAAATTAGGTCGTTTTCATTCTGAAGGTGCGAAATATCAAATTGGCCAGTGCCATGTGATTCAAAATACGTTTATTCCTTCACTCCCTGGGCGTCTCCTGGTTGAGTTTCTCCCTCTTGGCCTTGGAGTTGCGCGAGCGGTGCTTGTCCCGCTTGCGCGAGGAGGAGGAGCAGCTGGACGAGGGGCTGGAGTCGGGGGGCGAGCCCACCGAGTGGGGCGCCAGGCCGGCAGCCCGGCCAGCCCGTCTCCGGGGGCCGCCTGCTCCAGGCTCGGGTCCAGCACGCTGCTGCGGAGAGACTTGCGCTGCTCCTCCGTGTGCTGGGGGCACCGGGTAGACCTGCATCCAAACATAAGTTTCAAAGAGTTTTTTACTTCTGTAAGTAAGATAATAAAATAAAAAGTAGCACAGTAATTCCCTAGAATTTGATGTGCTCTCTAATAACTTATTTTTTGTATTTTGCTGTCACCTTTAGTTAACCTGATAATTGAAAAAAAAAGGCAAAAATGAGGGCTCCCTGTTTTTTTTTTCCAAAGAATTCTTTTTTCGAAAATCCGTAACGCTATTTCCCTAGAAAATACTTTGAAGTATATGTGATAATTTTTTTCAAAGCTTTGTGACTGTTAACAAATCTGAAATATCATTTTCAAAACATAAATTTGTAACGCTAACTGTGGAGCCTAAAGTATGAACAGTTTTTTAAACAACTTTTTTTAAAGATACATGAAAACACCAGACGTTTTATAAGGTTCGTAAACAAATTGTACATATACATAATACACATATCAGCATGAAAAAAGAAAGTAACCTGGTGCACAGCTTTTTGGTGTGTTCAGAAACGACTCCGCATATCTGCAGTAGGAGGTTCTTCTTCTCGTTCCACGTCATGGTCTCATATGTTGCCCCCCCCTGGTTCCTGTGAGGAAGTGGCGGTACTCTCCGCAGAGGTTCCATTTGTGCTGGAAGCCTTGGCTGTGCCACTGGAATCATTATTATGTAATATTGTATTGTTCGTGAATAAAAAGATAATTATTTTACAAATATGCATGACACATCATCTTATTTCACAAGTGTTCTGTGGACAACTATTTTGTTGGGATAATAAGCATCACCATCATCAAAGGATGAACAGGTGGTGGCCCAGTGGTAGCATCGCGGTCTTTGAGTCTAGAGATCCCCGGTTCGAATCCCCACTCTGCCACAACTGGATTCCTATTTTCAAGCACAAACCGCAAGCTTAGGCTTCGATGAAAATAGTGTTTACAAATTGAAATATCGTCGTCGTGGTGGGGAAGAGAGCCAACCCCATACAATACATATGGGGCTTAGCTTTCTTCACCTTCAATACATAGGTGACAATATCATTGATTGCATAGAATACTATTCTAAAAAAAATTGGTTTCACTATAATTTTCTTGCAAGAAACTCGATTTCAGTGAACCGGAAGAGTTCAATGTGTGGATTTCACAAAAAAAAATCCAGAGAAAAACAACCACAATAGAAGGTATTTTATGTCTCCTTAAAATTAGTAAAAGTGGAGTTAACCCTTTTCTGCATTTGGATAATTACACTAGATATGAATCTCACTTTATTTTAGTTTGTTTCTTGACTCCGTTATTCCGAAGTTTCTTCTTCCTGCGATCTCCAACCCAATCCACATCATCGTCATCATCGCTGAGGAGCCCGGCGTACAAGGCTGGCTCCTTGCTGTTACTGGCGATACGGCGGGATGCTATGCGGGAACTGTTTCTTCCCATACCTGAAAACATGACAAGAAATCAATACATCGCTGAAAATAGAAAAGTACCACAAATTGAATTGTAGGTTTTTTTAAAGGAAACAGTGGATTTTCCTACTCCCAAATTTAGCTATAAAAATATAAATGATCTAGAGGCAGACTTAGAAAGAGGTGGTTGGACTGTGTGGAAGAAGACTGGAGCAGGGGGGAGTAGGAATTGAAGGATGGCCAGGGATAGGAAGCAATGGAAATAGGTTGCAAGTGTTGCCACCTACTATTTATTGATACCAGTATAAAAAAAGGGTTTTAGATTTTTTACGGGAACAATAAACACAGCATTTGTATACTGTGGAATACTTTTTAGAATTTTGAGATAAATATGTAGTGATTAAAAAATATATATATATATTTTTCATTCCCCTATGTGGTGTTGTATTAGGCCTCCAGTTGCATCATTGAAGCTTTGAAGCAAAACAAAATGATAACAGGCCTTTTTTGTGAAACACTGGAGCTAGTGTCTCGTATTTTATTTTCTCAGCTGCAGGTTTCTAGTTGTGCCCCGAAAAACAGCAGCATTCAAAATAATTATAGTAGATAAAATATTATAATAGGTAAGTAATAAGAATTTTCATCCTGTTATAGTAGCAGAGAGTGAAAGAGAGGGAGAGACATTTTATAACTTGTTTATTTTGTTTTTATTTCTTTCTGATTCAGAAGCAAATGAAACTGAATGTATTATGAAGAAAGGGGATAACTTTTCAACATTGTTATTCAAAGCGACTAAAGGTGAAATTAGAGACATTTTGTTATATGCTGTCGAACCCAACAAACAGCAAGTTCAGATACATATTTTACTTCTAAAATAAACCTTCAAATAAATGTTGAAAGAGTTTTCCTGTTGCAAAGAATAATAGTGCTTTGGCAGAGTGATTTTAGTAAAACTAGGATAGAAAGCTTCAATCGAAAATAAATTATTTTATTGATTGAAAAATTAAAAGTTTTTCAGGAAAAAAAGCGTATTTGGGTTAATAACATCCTTGGTACTGGGTAAGCAACAAGTCTGACAGTTATTTAGGACTGAAACCATACATTTTTAAAGTTTTTATTAAGTTCTCTTTTTTAATTGGGAAAATAACAGAAATATAACATATTTGAAAATATGGTAAGAAAACAGATTATCGACTGAGAAAAATGTAGTTTGAAAAATTGACAAGTGCATCGGGTAAATAAATTATTGAACTGCGCAAATCCATTGTTATAAATAGATCGAAATGTCAAGGAAGTATGATGAATATATATTTGTATGATATGAATATAGTAGACTCACCCATGCACTTTTCAAGATGAGGAGCGAATCTTGTGGCAGAAACTGGACGATCACAATTAGGACAGGAACAATTGCAATCCGGTGTCTTCTTCACGACAGATAAGCCGAAGACGTCACATTCTGCCGCGTTTTACTATTAACAGAGGATCCTCCTTCTCCGGTTCGCCTTCCAGGATCTCAGTCAGCCCAGTCTTCATCCCGTGGTGAAAATCAAATAACACTCCCATCGTCAGATCCTCGATCAGAGAGTCGTAAATATAGTTCGCCGCGCACTCAACATTTTCCTGGCTCTCCATATATTCCCCGAATTTCGCGTGGATTTCAGTCACCGTGAGTTCTCGCGTACCGAACTGCATCTTGATGATTAAGTTTCTAGCTAGTAAACAATGTTTTCTTTCACTAAAAGTTCACTAAAACACTCCCATGACCCATACGGTCGGCGATTTTGACAGTTTATTGTTGCAGAAAATAATGCACCAGCCGCTACAGAACATATGATTTGAGTGACGCACGCGCCATCTGTTCGCAGCGCTACTCACTTGGAAGTAGGAAAAGGTCATTCACACGCGCCAAAATAATAAATAGATATAATAATTGAAATTTTCAACCATAAAATAATGATTATTTCATGATATTAAACGGATTATTATGTATCTCATTATCACCACCATCCCATATCCGCTCCCTATGTGGAGCATATGGATTCCACAAACTGCTCCAAGCCAAGCGATCGGCTTCCAGTTCCCGTACATCCTCTCAAGTCAGGTCTATGTCCCATAGTTCTGACGCAAACTGCCGACAGATTAACAACAGTGGATGTCCAGTACGCCGAGAACCTGCGATGCTTTGTAAAATAGGCAAGTATGCATGGTTAAGGTTCTCGGGGGGCATACTTATTATGGCCCAGCCAGCCAAAACGCCTTCGCAGGATAACAGTTCATAATTCCAATAAAGATTGCTGCAAACCACCGCACACCTGCTATTATTCTTCCAATGCCGAGACACCTATTGGCAAAATTCAAAAATCTATATTTTGGGCCCTAATATTGTGCAAAAGAGTACCTTATATAAAAAATCGCACGTACCTTTTATTATTTACTGAAGGAAATTAAAATATTATGATACCTAATAAAATTTCATAAAATATGTATCACTTTTAAATAAAGCCTATGTTTACATAAAAAATATGAAGGTGTGTTGAGTAATCTTTGATCACCAATTTATGTAATCGTCATCATCATCTTGTCAGCCCGTTGAGGTCCACTGCTGGACATAGGCCTCCCCCTGCCGTCTCCACTCCTCCAGATCCTGCGCCAATTTATATCAAGTAAAAAAAAAAAAAAATCAAAAACTAATTGATCATAAAATTAATAATGAGATGACTTCAAAATATGAGAAAATATCTGAAGTGAGAGTTTGACTTCAAATGTAGAGAACTTTTTTATGTTTGTTTTCTAGGGAAAAATAAAAACCAAATGGTGTTTGCAATGTCTGTATTTATTTAAATGGTTGCTTATAATATTATTTTATGCAAATATGGCATTTAGAATATTTAGCGCTTTATCATAATAATTTAATGCAAATGAGTAAGATGGCATCAACTTGATAAATCATTTTCCAGCCAAAAAAATGATTTGAAAAGTTAATTATCGGTTAAATAGGTGTCTATAAATATAATAAATACGTTGGAAGATAATAATAATTATTAGTAGTACATGAAATAAAGTATGTTAGTAGGTACGTATTTTTAATTTAATGGTTCTTTTAATCTATAATAATTCGGCAGATTCGTTTAATTTTCAAATTAAACCACTATGTTTCAAAAAATAAAAATCAGATCCTAACTTTTACGAATATTTTTCACGTCGTACGATTTTCCATTCAAACATTTCAACATAAATATTTCAAAAAAATATTTCGGTTTATTTTAGAAATGTGTGATCTCATTGATAGAAAATTCATAGTATGTACATAAATAAGATAATCAAACGGGAAACCATGCACTTTATTTAAATTTTACCCAATATTTTATTGGTAAGTGGAAAAATTAATAAATTTGTAGTTAAATAAATTAATGCGTTTTCGTCAAAGATATTTAAATGAATTGCCGTGTTAATGCTGTACACAAAGAATTTTCTTCCAAAGATTATTCAATGCAATTACATATTCCTTGTTACTCAGCTTAAAAATGCATTCTTATACAATAATACATTATGTTAATTATCAATACAAATCAACATTGATAAAAATAGTTCGTAACTAATACAAAACATTAGACAAATCATTACAAGTGAACTTCATTTAAAAAAATCAAAATCATACAATTCATTATAATAATATGCACTAGGTATAAGTATACCGAATTTTTAAATGTTGAAATATTAAAAAAAGTGCGTGCTTTAAAAAATAACGTTTAAAAATAATTAACGTTTTAAAAGAGGTCCGAATAGGTACGTGAAATATTTTTTTTCTACTATTAGACGTACTAATAGATTAGGTTTACTCATTGAATATAATACAATAAACAATTTAGTTTTTAAAAGTTACGTTAATCTACGTTATAATTATAGCATATATATAATTTATTATGTGTAAATATAATTGACTTATTGAGAGATCTGAAAAATATTACTACATAAAAATGCTTAAATTACTAAATACACTAGATAATAATTTAATTTCCAATTTTATTACTTAAAGTTAAATGTAAAATTATGGCTATTTTTTGTTTTCTATTTCAATCTCTGTTACATTTTAATAAATATAGGAGAGACAAAAAAAATGTTTAAAATTAAAAACGTAATTAGATTTAAATACAAATTTCTATGATAGAGTATTATAAATGCGAGTATTTTTTTGTGTTTATTAATAATAACAATCGTACAAAAAAATAAAAAACAGCATTTTATATTGTTATAATAAGTCAATAAAATATTTTCTATAATCCATCACAGATAACTAGCGAGCACACATTTCAATTTTTTATATATCGAATCAATTCATTCCCTTTAAATATGAAATAAACTATATTTTTCAAACTAATATCATGTATGAAATAAATTATATTTTATTGAACTAATTACAGTAAATATATACGTGATATAATATTATTATTAAAGCGTTGAACGGAATGTATTGTAATATCAAGGAATGTTAAATACATTAAATTATAAATCAAGTTTGATAACGCATTTAATTTGTCAATATTTTAATACTACTCACGCAACATAATTAAATTAAATTAAATATCACAGCAACTATTTTTTACTGGGCCTTCTGACCTGAGGCGGTTATAAAATATACTTGTAAATAAATAGATAAATAACATTTAAACAAAGCGCCATTGCATGCTTCTTTATAATAATTGGAAATTATTATTCGTAGAGATTAAGGTTTATAAATTATTTTGATATTTCGTAAGCATTTTCATATACGTATTGTTTTAGGTAATAATAAAACGTGTAATGATAAAGCAATGTCGACAGCAATAAATTCATAATCTTTTGAGATGTCATAGAAAAATATACTTGATTAAAATATTTAGTAAAAATGTTAAGAAAGTTATGTTTGTAGATCTAAATTATTAATATTTTTATCTCTAATGACAGACATACCTATATTTTTTATGTCCGTCACTAATGAGAATAACTAACATACATAATGTATCCAATATTTTCTCGTTCCTTTAAACACAAAAAAGTAGTATGAAGCATAGGGCCTTCTCAAGATTGGCATAGGGCCTACCCAAGACTGGCAAAGAGGTATAATAATTTAAATCAACATAACAAGATAACATTCCAAATTGTTTCCAGTGTCTGCTGTATGTCCAATATCAGAATAACTAATGTAGATCTAACTGGTTCAAACGGTGTGTCAGAATTCAGAATATCCAATATACAAAATAGAACCAAGAGTTTTCCAATGTCTGCTCTCTGTTTCAATGGTCTCTGTCGAACCTGTTTTGACGATGTATCTGAATAACCAATGAAGGTCCAACTGTTTCCCTATATTTGCTGTATGGTGAGTCAGAATAACCGATGTAGATCCAAATAGTCTCGTCTATAGTCTAGCCCAGCGTGGCGAAGGGGTACCTCTCGGGGTGGGGCACGGGGCGAGCGCCCTCGTCTTGGGGCTCAGGCCTGCAGTGGCGGTAATAGCACTCCAGGGTGTCGGTGGAGCACCCGGTGCACACGTTGCAGCGACAGCTCAAGCCGTCCCCGCAGCGCCCGCGCTGGTCAAACAGGCCACCGCAGGTTTGGTTAGGGCCCTGGACACCAAAGAAAGAAAGCAATAAAAATTAAAAAATCACTCGAAGCATTATATGTAAAATGATATTCGCTTTTATCTTAACAATTCGATATAAAATTAAATATCAAAATAATAATTTCTTGAAAATCCTTTAAAAGTTCTTCTGTGCGCCATTACATAGGCAATATGACGAACACTAGTGTTATTACTTTAGTTTTCAGTGGAATCGGGAGTCATCCGAACTTTCATGAAAAATAAAGGTACCTAAGTATTATACAATGCAGAATACAGTACATAGGCATAGCTGAAATAATATTTTTTGGTTGTATAATATCCCATCCTCCTTTCTTTACATTTAAAATTTAAACATTAAATTCAGTTTATCTATCAAATCGGGTATTGTAAAATGAATTACACAATTTTTTTTACAATCGAAACGTACTATTTATTTTAAATAAATACCTTAGCGCATTCCTGCTGTCCGCAAAAGTTTCTGTAGGTTCCGAAGTAACATGTTCCATAAGTGAGTTCGCATTCTGGCCCATTACAAGGGGTGCATAGGAGACTATTTTCGGCTTTTATTCTGGAAGAAAACGTTTTTTTTTTTTTTAAATATTTATAAATTATTCTAAAACATAAGTGATTATCAATATGTATTACAGTAAATTTGATATTGCTTCTCCACTGGCTTGACATCACAGCAGATATAGATAGGTATCACCAGGAATCAAACCCGTAACCTCCTTATTGTGGTTTAGCGTCTTAAACGTTACACCACACGGCCGACAATCATATTATTTTTGCTAATGAGATATGATTTTTGTCTGCTAAACTCTGTTAATGAGCTTCCTTTTTGGATCTACTTAGTACTTACTTAAAATTCGTCAATCCAAAAGAATTCAGGCCACACATTATTTTTATCTTTTTGTATGAATGATTTATACTCTTGAACGCCGCAGCATAGTTCCTCTTATACGAGTGGAATGAACTTGCAAGTTTTACAAAACTTTTCTGTCTCTAAAAACGTGGGCCTAATATTCATATATAGACAAATTGAGCAATTTTGGTCATCAATTTATGGCGAAATAAATTGAAAGCAGCATTTTTCTTCCAGTTTAACTGATATTTTGTTTCAAAATATTAAATTTCTTAATGTGGGTGCATGTTTCTCATTCAGACTTATTCATTTGAAGAACATAGTCTCCATTTTGTACGCGACAAAAAAGTAAAATAAGATATTAAGAGAATAATTGTCACTTGACCTGCGGCCGTTTACAGTCGTAGTTTTCAATTTTCATCCAGCCTTGAATTTAGCACCAAAGCTTTATTTTTTCAGAATTTTTTAAAAGCAAATGAGGCAACACGCTCTTGGTCGATATCTAAAACGTGTGAAGATACAATTCCTCTAAATTCCAGAGAGAAAATCGGGGATGTGTATTATAAAAATATTTATATGTTTTTTTTTCTAATTTGTTAATTTTTTGTTTTTATATACTGTAGAACCTTATGACAAAACTTGTGTTAGTTTTATAAGGACTACTGTAAAATTATTTCTCACAATAATTAAAAAATATATAAAAAAAAAACTGCCCTGTGTATTTAAAAAAGATGGATGGAATTTTTTTTACGGGTCAGTGCTACGTTTGGCTGACCTGACTGTTAGTTTTTTTTAAATATGAAAGTACACGTAGATATTGATGTATTGAATGCTTTTTAATACGTAAAAAACACGCAATATATTAACATTATTAGCTATATTAACAATTTCCCATGTACAAACACACGATAAAAATCTACGATCGCACTTAAAAATTATACATACTTTGCGTGCTTTTTGACAGACTGAAAAGTTTTCTGAACAAAGGCTTTTTAGAACAGTTTTCGGTCCGCAAATTAGCGATAATGGAACATTACTCATGTAACATCCATTCCTCTTAAGGAAGATAAATATTTTATTTTATGTATTATTTATTTAACCGCCTCAACAGGCCAGGAGGCCCAATTACAATTAGGGAAAAACGTCACAAACACCCGGGATTGAGAAATATCACTTTTGTATTTTTGTGTCTCTCTACTGGGAATCTAATTCGGAACCTCTGTATCGCGAGTCCAGCGTCTTAGCCATTACACTACGGAGGCCTAATCGAGGATTATTTTCAAATCAAAACGAGACCTGAATTCGGAAAGAACTTGCATTCATTTGGAATAAACTTGTCATTTTAGAAAGAACTTGTAATTTTAACATATTTTTTTTCGTTTTGACTTACTGCTGTAGGAACCAGTTAGTGGATGATGTTAGGACCATTAGGAGGATGATGGCTGGAATCTTCATTTCGATGATGAGTGAGTACAAACCTGTAATCAGAGTTACGAAATACATATTATAGTATTTTCTTTATATGAAGCAATATTTACATGAAATATTAATTCAAAGAAAGTTTATCTAATATTTCGTACAGGCAAAATGCATAGTTTCATCTGTCTAAATTACAAATGTGATGAATATAATATAATCACATTTATAACACAAATATGCAAAATTATAAATAAATTATAAATTAACTATAAATTAACCCAAAGCCGAAATTATTACAAAGCGAAAGACAAATCCATAAACTTTTTCCTCGTTATTTTTCACCATAGATTTGCGACCCAGTATTGTGTATTTAATCATGAAAAGAAGCCGTTTTCACATAAAACATAAATATGTTATAAAATAATGTTCTTTCTTCCCTTGGTAAAATATATCATGTTTATGATTTTATTCCTTTTTTTGCTATTATGTTGTATTAATGTTTTCTGACGTGGAAAAAAGTAAAACACAAGGTTTCGAGAGCGTTTTGAGTAGCGTTTTTTATGTATGAAATATTATGTATCTTAACCGTTATTACAATATTATTGCTTGTTTATTTGTATTGAACAATGTTTGATTAATAAATATTTAAAAAAGAAATAATAAATAAATAATTTTAAAAATCTCCACATTCCAAAATTTCGATCCACAAAATTCGGTAAAAAATCCCTAATGAACATTTCTCGATCCCAATATAATAATCTACCCCATGAAATAAAAATAAATAAAGCAATACATAGTAGAGCCCTTAAAGATCTGTATTTAAATATGTTTTTCAATGATAGATATGATGTTTAGGATTAAGATTGAATGTTTCATTTTGAATCGTCTTTCTTATTCGCCTTTTTGATTGTGCAATATGTAATTACAAATGTGAATAATACCGGTCCCAAAATGATGTTTTTATAACTCCTGGGAATATAATACATGTATGTTTTATAAGATTTTTTAAAGAAATAAGAATATATTTAAAAAAAATAGCAAAATTTAATTTTTATAATTTAAATAAAAGTGTAAAACTCTTCTGCCATAAGGAACTTTCATTTAGGAATTGAATTCGTCCATTGGTCCGGTCATTCTGTCTAAAATCTACTGCTTGGTTTGGTGGCGGAATATTTTTAGCAGATGGCTCGTAAAATGCAGAAGATAAATGACTTAAAATGAAGAATAATAAAAGTGCATCTGCAGAAAGTTCACCGAACAGAAAAGAAGTGCAATGGACCAATATAAATATGGACGATGATCCCGGCTATTTGTGGTTTCAATTTCGAGATAAAATATTTTGAGCGCACTTACTTCATTTAAGATGATCGTTTTATTGCAATAATTCATTTAAGGACAGCGTTAAAAATTTAGGTGATTTCAAAGTGATATTCCGGATTTATTGACTGTCACGAAGTTTCGAAAAAATTATAACTTATATTCCAAACTACTCCCAGGGAAATACTAAGACCGGTTTAAAAAAAAATAGCGGGAAGCCCTCGTTTTTGGAATTTATCAATTTTTCAGCACAATAAAAACAATAATTATGGAGCATACTAAAATGTATGGAGCCAGTTTTTATTTTATTTTCTTACTATTTCTTTCACTACTACTACTACTTTCTCTTACCGCATCCAATGATGCATAGGGCACTGCATTAGTACACCAAGTTTTTCTTTTGAAAAAAAACTGTTTTGGGGCCACACTTTGTGTGCGCCGCTAACTTGGTCCCATGTTATAAGTATGGGTAAAAATAAGTTTTTTTTCAGTCTTGGTACGTCCCGTAAAATAATTTTTCAATTACGAGTGTATTATTATTTTTCGTATCTAATTTTGAAAATCACTATTGACCCTAAAAGGAATCGGCCCCGGGACCTCATGCATAGTAGCATAATGTATTAGCCACTACGCTAAGTATCCGATCATGTACAGGTTACCGAAGAAATTAAACAATATGAGTGTTTTTAATTACTCATACTTACCTAAAGCGCCACTTTATACGGGACAAAAAACTGTACAGTTATTGTGCAGTACTGTCCAGTATAAGCGAAAATTGAATGGAAAACTGGATGGAATACGTTTGGCTGACCTGACAGTTAATGTTTTTTTATGTAAATGTTTTTAAGCAGGTATTGATAAATTGAGTGCTTTTAAAAACGCGAAAAGACAAATAACATATTTACATTATTAGCTTTATCAACATTTTCCTGTGAGCAAACATACGATCGCGCTTAAAAAATGTACAGTTTTATGAACAAGAAACTGTTCAGTTTTCGGTCCGTAAAAAGTGCGCATGGAAGATATAAGTGAATTGGTTTATGATTTAAAAAATTTACAGCGTTTTTTGATGATCAATTTAATTGCACAATGGCGGTATTATATGTTACAAAAATGAGGTGTGACATTTGCACGTGCATGGTTGAAATAACTCTCTCACATTCCACGTGGCAGTGAGTTGTTGTCAGACTTGTCCACGTGCCAACTGCACCACACACACAATACAACATAGCCGGTGACATTTTATATCGCACTTGCTGATTAGAAACGGAATTATAATTATAAATGTAATTGTGATTTGCGATCCAATGTTAAACGCAAGCTTTTTCTAATTTGTCACATGAATGAACTAAACACTATTCGTGTTTACTACTACTAGATACTAGATTTAACATTTTTTGGGCCTGTACAAGTGTTTACTTAACAAATAAATAGACTTTATGAATTCAGCAAGAGAAACACATCCAAGATCTTTTATAATCGCCACCTTATTGATAAAAGAACATGTGAAAATTATGATTTTTTATTTAAGCAATAAATATTTTAAACAAATCAATTGAAGGTACGTTAAATCATGACATTTTTAGGCATTTTCTAAGGTAGATTACAATATTCGGTTTAAAACGAAAATTCACTAGAAAAAATGCGTTTATCTCAAATATAAAATTTTGCCATAATAAACACTATTTCGTTTTATTTTTCACTAATTTGTAGGCGACCAATAATTTAGGCAAAAGTACATAATATTGCCTCGTATTAACTCCCCCTCGTAAGTTTAAAAAAGCTACGTGGCTTACAAATTTTACTTACAAAACACAAAATTAAAGTATAAATGTATGATTTTGTATAATTATTAATTTAATAAATTGGCGACTATAGATTATTAAATGCGTCTTCATCATCCTCCCCGTAAATGCATCGCCTCGCCTATCCAAATAAGCTTATCAAAATTATCCTGGTATTATTTAAAAAAATATATAATAAGTTTTTCATTAAATTGCTTACAACTCGTTGAATGGTTTAACAATTTCTGCCTCTTTTATTTACCATGTCTTTTAAATAACTCGGTTAATAAATTGTTCTACTTATATTATTTTTAACAAGCAGGAAATACTAAATACTTACATTTATGTCAACCTATGAGCAGTCTGCTTGTGTTTTATCCTTCATAAAACGTTTTGTTTGTAGTTTGGTAAGACATCGTATATTACAATATAATATAATGTTGTTTAGAAGCGTGTGATGACAGACATTTAGTAGTCGTAATATTAGAATAATATCAAAATAATAATTGTGTATTTCTATGGATTTTCATACATAGCGTGCATTTAACATAAAATAATGTGAAATAACTAGGCACGTAGGTATAACGGAAAAGCATTTTAAAAATCATTAAAGAAGAGTGTATTTATTTAAGATTTAAAAAAACATTGTGGAGCATTATTATTTCTGATTAGAAATCCACAAAGTAATGGAGTACGGGAAATTTAAAAAAAAATAGATGGCGATTTATATCTTAAGTACGAACTTTTTTTTTTGGATTTTTGTTATCATGACGATGTCATAATCGCGATTTCCCGCCAAAACAGGTCATTATATTATGCGTTCATTAATATTTTAACCAAGTATTGATGTAAGTAGCGCCTAAAATAGAGAAAAGTACATAATATACAGCCATTTCTCTGGTTCCACGCATCAACTATATATTCAGTACGATCATTTTTGTGCGCTTAGGAGACGGGTGCTTTTAAAGCATCTGTTTGCGGTCATCCGCTTTTATAAGCTTTGTTTTTAAATATTTATCTAAATGGAATCTTTTGAATATTTTTATTTTTCACAGAAAAATTTCAAATATTCATAACTATTCACACAAAAAAAAATTACGGTATTAAAAAATATAGGTCATTTCCTTCTTGTTTACAAGACAAGCAATCGGCCGCCAGACCCAGAGCAAATAAACGCAAATATTTTTCTGTCTATAATTTTTACATAATGAAGAAAATACACATTTAAAAAGTTTTGTTACAAAATAGTAGTTCAGGTAATTTTTAATTCTACGTTTTAGTATGCTTATGTAAGAATGCTCTTGGTAGGGGAAATCAGAATGATTTGTCACATTTAACGCATCGTGATTTTTTCAACAGTAAATTCTGCTAATAGCTGAAATACCTTGATTTTATAAACTTTCTTAATTAATTTCAATGTTTTTACCCGGTTACCCAGATGTAAAAGCGCCGCTTTGTATTTTCTCTTTTTTATTAACTTTTATTTTATTCAGTTTTAATTATATATTTAATGATCGAGATACACTGCACTTGGTGTACCAGTGCCCTATGGATAAAAGTAAGTAGTAGCAGTAGTATTTTAACCTATTTTTGTTATATTTTTAAGTGTTAGAATTATTTCCTACACGCTCAAACTACATTGCAATAGAATAAAACTGAAGCGTAAAAAAAATAAATTTTGACTAAATTTAAAACTAAAAAACGTACATTGAATGTGCAATTTTGCATTTACTCGTATAACTCTGAAGTATGAATACATTTTTGAAAAATATAGTACCTAATACGTTAATTAAGGGCTAAAATATTTTTTATCTAAATTCATTAAGTAAATGAGCGGTTGGTTTTATCTACTGTTTTTTACTGTCAAGTGTAGACCATTCCTCGTATAGGTACCAACTTATACATAATACAGTATTAAAGCTAACAAGGTAAAAACGTAAAAGCGTTATTGACGTCATGCTAATCCATACAAATCCAATTCTTTTCAAAAATAATTGAAAAGTTATTTTTCAAATTAAGCTGCCTCAAATCATAATAATAATAATAGGTTAAATCTTTTGTCAAAGTTTCTTCGTTTTGCCAGTCAATTCAATAACCGTTATATTTAAAAATTGCGCATGTTGCCAGTCACGTAAACGATCTAGAAAATAACAAAAAATTTAGATCTAGGCAAATCTTACAAAAAAGTAAAAATATTAAAGCCTTTTTTAAGAAACAAATATGAAAATACGTCCACTTTTACAAGATGGTAAAATTGTCTGGATTTGTGCTATATTTTATACGACTTTGAAAAGAGTAATGACAACTTATTGGAAAAGCTCCAATAGTTCATTTTCTTGGAAGAAAAGCAAAGAACTTGTATGATTTTCTCACACAAATTATTATATTCGTACTGTTTGCTTGTGTTGGTTACACTCATATATATGGAGAAATCTTGAGCAAAACAAAAACGCTCGCCACATCATCAAATAATAATGAAGCTTTGTCAATGAAAAATTAAATTCGAAAACAGTAATTTTTATTTTTAATCGGTTTGTTCACGTTTTCTGTATTTACGTTTACTCAAGAGTTGAGTTGAGTTTGCATTATATATTTTTTGATAATTCGAATTACTACTACTACCTGCTACTTTCCCTTATCTGCACCCAATGGTGCATAGGGCACTGCATTTATTCACCAAGTGCAGTGTCCCTTAAACATTTTATTACGTGGATATTGAACAATTTTGGAGTATGATAAGTGCAGAACGCATCAAAACATGAACACTCGCTTTGCCTCAAATATAAATTATTTAATTCCTAAAGAAAAACAACGATAGCGCAGCGCCACTTCACATTTATTGGACCTAAAATATATAGCCAGATGGACACACAAACCAAATTATTAACCGACTTCCCCAAATACAGGGTCGATGTCGTGTTGGATAAGTCTAATGAGTCGTGTATATATTGAAAATGCCTGAAAAAATATGGCTATGTAATTATTAAAATTTGGGATGCAAAAATATTGTTTTGTAAATTCTAAATTTGTGAAATCCAAACTTGGTTCTAATATATTCAATTATGTTTAGTACTACAATGTGTTATGTATAATACTACAATGCCCTGACTCGACACGGACTATCTAGTGAGTCGGGGCCAGATCATTGGCATGGGTGATTATTTTGTATTATGATTGGGTGTGATTATACTAAATGTGAAATGTAATAAATAAATAAATAAATGAATGTAGGATGATCAGTCTTACGCTACAGTACCAGTCCAAGGTATCTCACATGAAATATTAATATCAAAATCACATGTAAATTAATATTTATTGTTGACCTCCTACGGCAATCGAACCCATTGAAAATTATGGATAAAACTTTATCTCCTGCTTTTGGTGTATTTTATAGACCGAAAGTTACATCAAGCAACGTGCGTTTATTCAACTTACATTGAATTGCATTCTCATATTTCACGGCCTTACATTATTCCTGAACTTTTTAAAAAAAATGTAAAATAAGTTATTTGCTTTATTTAAATTTGTGTAGGTATATTAATTTTATAGGAGAATGTAATGTTTATATAACATGATAAAATAAATTCAATTTGACATCTCAACAGAGACCAGAAGTTTGGAAGGGAATATGGATATCTAGGCGTTTACAGGACTTATGACCTGTCATTGGCTGGTTTAAGTGGCCACTTGATGTATTACAACATTCCCCATTTCACTTAATATTTAATATCCATATCTGCCAATATATACAGTAAAATGGCGCGACGCTTCACATGTGAACACTCTCTGTCATCCATTGAGAAAATTGCTAATCATTTTAGCAGAAACCTTTATGATTGCAAGTGAGATTTTTACCGAATTATAACATCTACTAGGAAACGCCTGAAGATGAATCTTCAATTTGTTATGCTTATAACTTTTACCAGCTAAATTTTATAAACAACATTTTGAGTGTGTCCAAATATTTGTCATTATCATCTTATCATCTTAATGACAGGTCACAAGCCCTGTAAACGCCTAGATATCCATATTCCCTTCCAAACTTCTCGTCTCTGTTGAGATGTCAAATTGTAATTATTAGCCCATAATGGGGGAAATCCAGTTTTTGTCTACAAATATTTGGACACATTCAAAATGTTGTTGATATATTCAATATCAAACGTGAAGAGTTTTAAGAATCTACATGCTTCATGCAGGGAGCAGGTATGTAATGATGATGAAAATAATACAATTTTGTAAGAAAAAAATAAGTTGTGTTGTAAATCACGTAGTCTCAGCTTTTAAAATTTCCATTTCCTGAAAGCATACAAATAAATAGTTTCGTAAGTGATGCCTACACACGTCTATTTCCATTCCGATACAAACTGATGTTTCCGAAAAGAATTATTCTAAACCTGAATGGAGTGTCGTCATCCTCGTGACTTCTGGCCGGCCAACTCACGCGATGGGACGGAAATAAGCCGGTCAGACTATAATCGTAACTCATAGATCGGAAGCAGGAAACCCATACTCTCATTATATTCTAAGAGACGCGAGATTTCACAGAACTAACGACCACTCAATTCAGATGAATTCGTTTTAAATCTGGCGATTATCGTGGCAAGTGTCTATCGAGTTACTTGACGTGTTCGATGGAAATAAAACATAATTTTCTCTGTGAAAAAGTACATGTACGAGTATATCTACTTATTCACATTCACATTTTTTAACAAGGCTTGCCATTCAAATAATAATAAAAAATTGTAAATATCTGGCATTAGTATTCTATTTTCCTGACTTCTGTGTCCTACCAACACATTTTTTGCTTGTTTTGATAGTGACAACTAGTATCTACCATTTGGCAGATAAATATGTTAGACTATTTACTCAATGACGAGTACGTGGGCCTCGGAAGGTGTACTATAGGACAAGTCTTAAGAGGTAATGTCAAACGAAGTGAGTTTGTATAATGTGAGGATTTGTGTGTTATTATATTACGAATACGCAATGTAACAATGACTACTGCGTGAAACCAACCTATTTTTTAACTTGTTAAATAAAAAGTATAATATTATTACCAAATTTTGGAACTACTATATATATATTGAAATCGTCTTCGTCATTCCGCTTTACGGAATTTTTCTATGCTGGTGTCATCTGTTGAGAAGATTGCAAAGCATTTTTTTTTGGCAATCATCTTTTTATATGTAGGTAAGGCCCTACGAGCTTTATTACTTACTCTAGAAGACGCCTGAAGATGTCTCTCCAATTTTTTATTTTTGATTTGCTAGAAAACCAACATTTGTTTCCAGAGTTTCTCTGTCTCTGTTGGGATATCAATAATATCTGATATCAGCCCAGCATGGGTATAATCCAGTAATTTGACTACAAGTAATTGTATACATTGTAAAAATAAATAAATAAATATGCAATATTTGTACATATTGGTTTATTTATCAATAACAGAGGGAAACAACATCACAAACATCCAGGCCCAGGATTGAGAGAAATCGCTATCGAATTCCTGAAAAACATGAAAGCTTACTGTGGACTCAACTTTCTTTCAATTTTCATGAATGATTCTCCAGTTTGATTGCATTTTCGTTGAACTATATATTGGGCGATGGATGAAAAAGATTCAATAAATTTAACTGAAAGTTAATTATCTAACATTTGATCACATAAAATATTTAAATCGTCTCTTCAGTAGTGTATGGTGTATGCTTCCCATTTTAATTAATAAATCATCTTATTTAAAAGTTTTTTATAAGAAAAAATGATTGCAGACGGATAAAATAGTAAAACTCTGAGTTTAGGAATCTACGTGATGAATTATTGAGCGAAAACATGTTTTGCCGAAATTTTTCTACTAACAGTTTAGACCGGACGCCAAAGAATATTCTGACATATTTTTCTGGATGTGTGGTACATTGTGTTGATGTTATTAGTCAGTCGGCACCCGTTTGTTTATTATATTATATTTATGTACAGGAATATAAATATGGAGTATCGGCCTTTTTGGCTCGCGAAAGCTGAATGTACCTACGTCAGAGGGCCGCCACATAAACATGCACGAGAGAAATACACGCGCAATAAGCGACTTCGGCACAACACAAGACGAAAATAGGAAAAGTCATGATCCTAAACAGTACGCGGCTTTCAAAAACAAACCGAACGCACGCCTGACACGACGCGCTCAGACTTTTTCCCGCGCGCTTTGTATAAAAGTTTCGAATTTTCGCCATTTTGTTTCAAGGAAGGTTTGATTTAAAACAAAAAAACAATCGAAATTTTAATAAAAAACTTTAAAGATTTAAAAAAAAAAACGCTCAGTTCATAATTTAAAGTTTTCTTTTACATATTTAAATAAGGTGATAAAAGTGCAACGGTTTTAGACATTGCCATAACAAAAATCTACGTGTTGGACTGTGAAAAGTAGGTTCTAGACCTTTTCTGATAAAGTCTTTTTAGAAACAGTGATTTTTATGGACTGTACGTGCTAGTAAAATATAATTTTAAACAATGGGGATGATAACCAGAGTAAGGGGAAGAGTGCGGAGTGATTCTTTATCCAAAACAGACCCAAGAATAAAGGATGAGAAGATAGCTAAAACTGGTAAGTTTTGTTTGAAATTAGACAAAAGAAAGTAAGGTCAATGTTCGAGTCTAGCCTCATTGTTTCGGAATCTCAACCCACATTAAAATTAAAATAACAATTTCAAACTTAACCGTACTTGCACCTAACGGAGCAATGGGCACTGCATTGGTACACCAAGTGCATTGCATTCTGATAATTTATTTTGTTATATTATATATGTATATGTATATGGTTTTTAATTGTTTGTTTGATTACTTTTCTTTAATGAAAATCAACTAATCAACGTACCCAGTGAAACAAATAAATACATATTGTTTCGTTTGAAAAAGTAGTAATTTGCAGCTTTCCAATTTTTATCTACCTATATATTTTGTTTATATATTTTTGCTTTATCTAGCATACATTTTTTATTTGTAAAATGGCAATTGCGGGGATTGAAAATGTGATTTCTTTTATCATATCAAATTTTTTAATGATAATTTAAGTTTATTTATTCAAATATTCTCTGTTGATTTAACATTTATATTTTTCCTTCACATATTTTTTATATACTTAAAATGAAGATAGTCATCGAACTTTTAATAATTTATATTGATAAATAATATCAGTGTCTGGTCTCCCAAATGAATTCTCAGAAATTTGCCACGTTGGCGTTGCTGTCTAAATAATGACGTATATAAACATTGTTCGTCTATTAAATGTTGTCAAATTTTACGTCACAAAAATTAAGACGATAGATGTCTCTTTGGTAAAGAGACCGATCGGTGCGCAGTATCAGACGATCAGATCAGACCACTTTAATTTATCGCGGTTGTTTGTCGATGTTGAATGTGGTTTTAAACGCAATTAACTCAGTGTTTTTTTTTAACATAAAATTCTTCTACGGTGGCCAAATAAACTCCCCGTGATATTGTTTACAAAGTTTTGTAAAGCTAAAATGCATCACCGCTGGTGTATTTTTAGTTTCTGCGACTGTTGATAGCTACAGAATTATCGAGAGAGATTATAATCGTGGGCTGTGTGTAAACACGGGACTGAAAAATATTGATCTATGACTATATAAAAGTTTTACTATGGAAAAATCACAAAAAGGAAAACAATTGTACGTAAACTTTACATTAAAATGACATAACACTTGCATAGTTTTCTTAAAGTTTGGTACATTATCCATGCAGTTTTAGGTGCAGCTATTGCGCCTGCATGTCCTCAATACGCATAACACTCATATTTTTTATGTTTTTATTAAAATATTATTGCTACATAGGTACAAAGCAATAAGCCCGCCCGCGTAGATTATTATTGTATTTGTGCATAAAAGTTTTATTTAGAAACATAATTGATATTCTGTAACAAACTAAACTATTGAAAATGTGTACATGTTTAGAAATCTATAACACTGAATTATTGTAGCTACTAATAATGCTTAGATTTATTCATAAAAATGAACAAGGTATTAAATGTAGATAATCTTTAGAACTAAGTTTATCATTTTTAAAATTCGTTTCATGTGCAAATTATTTTTCAAGTCAAATAGAAACCCGTGTCTCACGATACCAGAAGCCTAGTTGCACACATAAATAGTGCGCTTTAAATAAAGGTTCCGATATATTCATAAAAGCACCGAGTGAACGCTGAAGTATTGATAAGCTTACTAGTTGGATCAGCTGAGAACTATTTTAAAAACGAAAACATGGCAACAGACGCGTTGCCAAATATTTATGAAGGGAAAATAAATATTTTTACGAAATTAACAAATCACATGTTTGTGAAAATTAATTAACTCGACTTTTAAAATAATTTTTGTTTGCATTGAAAACATAATATTTTTACGATTTTCGTATTTCCTCGATATATTTTTATTTTAACGTCGCGTCGTGTGGTGTAAATATTTACGTTTTGAATTTTGAAATAAACGTTAATAAACAGCTAAAAATAACTACGAAGTGTGTATTAAAATAAATCAACCAATAAACTTCGTATATAACAAAAAATACTTTCGTAAAAATTGCTAATCTTCATCCTCATTAAAATATACAGAAAATGAAGCAAAGCCCTTTTTGTCTATATTGTAGGTCATTTAGGCAAACGAGGAAATACACATATTCATAATATTATGTTGGCGCATTCAATAATCTTCAATCGCGTTGACGTTCAATATTATTTGTAGGAATTGTCAAAGGAGTAGAATTACACCCTCGAGCTCAAACAAAATATCAGATAAAATAAAAGAAAAATTGAACTTCATAGTTTATTGACTATATAAATTGGCGACTAATGCGCTTGTATATTTCCAATGTAAATACCGCGTTGATTTTCAGAAACAGATTCAATAAAGCGTATTTTTAATGTTGGATGAATGCCCTTTGAAATTTTTATACATTGTACGTACAATGTAGGTACATAGTACTCAATACGGTAGATTTTCTATTAATTAATGCTCATATAATAAAATACAGGGAATTTAAAATCACTTTTATTTGTCTCATGTTCCGAACTATTTTTAGCTGGTTAATATTTGTTCAGGTAATAAAACTCGTATAACTTAATATAATCCAAATTCAAATCCCAAATGTTCCTAATTCTGTTCCTCTGATGATTCAGATGATTCATTCGAAACTCTGATGAGTTTTTCCCTCGATGGATTTTTGGAGCGACGCCGACGCGACTGGCTTGCATATATTGAAAATATAGGTGACATACTATATTATCTAGCTTCCTGGGGCCCTATGCTGAACTGAAAGTCGCATGCGACACTTCGGAATGGTGTGTGATTTTGTACCGTAGATCACTCGCCATTTCGAAGTGTCCCATGCGACTTTTAGTCAGGCATAGGGTCCTAGGACGTCATGTTAAAATGATGAAAGGACAGTTGGGAGTTGACATCCCAAGAGACTGCGTCACGTTAAAACCACGTAGACTATACCTTCGGATCTAATTCAAGAATACGATAAATAGCAATCAAGTCCGCCTCCTGATATAGTGGTTAGCATCTTGGGCTGCTATGCATGAGATCCCGGATTCGATTCTCGATGGTATCAATATGAAAAACTTATTTAACTCTGGTCTCTATTAAGTTCATATCGATGACTATATTAGCGCTGGCTAAATCATCTTGCTTGCACTATTTAGTTTGGATAGGTGAATTGCAATGATTAATCATTAGATGAGTCCAAGCCAGGGATTCTTCCTCGGGCATGGTTGGGCAGGAGGTAGTTGTAACTAACGACTAAAAAAGCGGTAGAATTAATTACAAATATCCCTACGAAAATTTTAGCCAGCTTCTTGAGCAGGTTGGGGTGAATGTGTTTACGACTTACTTATAGCCAAAACATTTGTAGGCGCAGTGAAAGCATTTGGTCGCGTATAATCTTCTATTTTTGGTTATTTCCCAGATAAAACTGAATCTTAAATATCGCGGATTAGCTTTAAAAAAAACTGTTTAAAACACTTTAGGGGAAGGGTGGGGCTTTCGTTGATTGATGATTTCGTAGGAATCCTAAACTGCACTAAAAAAAGTCAACTTTTGGGAAATTGCAAAAATGTGAATTCATTTCTGAGGGTACTATTTCATTGAATTTGGATGTTTAGGTAATGTCTCGGCAATAGAGAGAGGACAGAAATGTGACGGCGATGTGAGCTGTGCTGTAACGTATTATTTTCAGTTAATTTTAGACAAATTAAAACTTAGTATTGATTGATAATTAATTTTCAGTTTGTCTTCTCTCTGTGGTGCTCCTGTTGCCATACTGCGGGCGCGGGGCGGGCCCCCTGCTGCTGGGGGGCTGGCTGGCCGCCTACTCCTGCCTCGTCCTGCCGCTACTCATCTCCGCCAACTACAAGTACCCCGTCAAGGTCTACAGCAGAATACTGGCCCATGCCAAAGGTGAGATCTAAATCCGAAACCAATCTCAACCTCGCACCTAACTCTAACCTAACCTAACCTATCAAAATTCCATAAAAATAATTCCGAACATTTTTATGAATTGTTAAGATAGCATTTTTTAACATTTATTTTGCAGCTATAAGGCTTCGTTTAGGACTTAGGTGGTTTGACTTAGTAAACGTGGTGTAACAAAACTCGATGTACAAGCAGGAAACCAGTGAATCTACATTATATTTGGAGTCGATTTTGTAGAGTAAAATTTTCTCATTTGACCCATAGTTTTCGAGAACATTGAGTCCGAAGTTGTTTTTTTTTCCGGTAAATTTTTTACAAATTGTTATCAAATATCGTGTGTTTAGTCAAATTAATACTATCCATAAATAAAGCAAAATAAAAAACAGCATTTTCATATGAATTATTTGTGCAATTCCACTTAAACTGTAATGAAAGCTGTTTTGCGTGTGGATATAATTATGTCATCATGGAATATGGAATTTAAAATTTAAAAAGTTATTGGAGAATTTAGAAGTTTGATTATTTTGATTTGGCGTGGATAGGCGTTGTTCATAAAAACTACCTACTGACAAAATAACATAATAATAATATAGGCGCTTTAAGTAAACAGATTTGGATAAATCAAAAAATGATTTTGAAATAAATGGCTCCGGTACCGTAGGTACTTATATAAGAGGCTTATGTATTTAGTACAGGCATCGAGCAGTTTTTATTTAGTTCGAGTTAAAATGTTAATGACCTGAGATTTACACAAAGAATTAGCTATCATGTCCGCGTCTCAAAGAAGACATTTAAAAATTGCGCGTTGAAAACAGCCAAAAGAAAGTACCTATTGGAATCGGAAATTGGGTCAAATTTATACGTATCTAAAATAGTTGAAGAGACTAAAATAATATCAACGCCCCACTAGTCTAATTCGTCTGATGGAGAATATAAAAACATACCATTCGTAAAAAGAAAAAAATATTTTTGTAAAAGAAAACACACCATGACGTCAGCGTCTAGGCATTACCTATTTATGCAATTACAGGTAATTATAATTATTTAAGAATAGTACGAGATATTATAATCATCATCATCATACCATATCCGCTCCCGAATCAAGTCCACGTCCCGCAGCTCTGACGCAAACTGCCGGCGAATTGTCAACAGTGGACGTCCAGGACGCCGAGAACCTGATGCCTTGTAAAATAGGCAAGCATGGTTAAGGCTCTCGGGAAGTGTACTAGATTTTTTAAATTCCGTATTTTTTAAATGTAAATAGAAATTAATATTTAAAATCGGAGCTTATAAAAACGGATGCTTTAAAAGCACCCGTCTCCTAAGCGCACAAAAAGGGTCGTACTGAATATATAGTTCATGCGTAGAACCAGAGAAGTGGCTGTGTATTTATTTTCTCTAATAGGCGCTACTTACATCATAATTTTAACAAGTGATTACGATATTTTGAAAAATAATTACGGACATAATAATGATAACAAAAATCGAAAAACATTTTTATGTAACTAAGATGTAAATCACCATGTATATTTTTTAATTGTCCCCGTAGTCCATTAGTCTTATTTACACACTATAAAAATTATCAGGATTAATTTGATAAATTTATTTAATTTTAATGTAATATTCCACTTACCGATGTTGATGCAGGGTCGGAATTTTTCGTACTGAATCCTGCACAATTTGCCTCTCCTTAAATACAAACTTTCCCAATAATTTATTCAGAAACTGATTAACGGAACACTTGACGTACCTAATTACCGACAACATAAATTTTATTGTGATCAAATCCTAATGGTTTTATATTTTCTCATAAACGACCGGCGCCTATTCGTTTTCAGGGCTGGACTGTAAACCCTGTACGAGTATAAAATAAATCTTGTTTTCTTATCCTTATCGATTAATAATAATTTTTAAAATTAAATATCATACGCAATTTAATATTTGCATTTTAAAATTTCAATTGAGAATTATTGTGAATGTTTATAAAACAATCAAGAATCACCGTACCTACATCATTGGTTCATTACGCAAGATCCCAGCGTCCTGGTAGACCGTCGATGACCATCTTCCGGATGTATTCGGCGGAGCTGATGGATGCTGGCCTGACGTGGGAGGAGGCGAGAGAGCTGGCTGGCGACAGGGTCTCCTGGAGGGATCTAGTGATGTCCACATGCTCCACATAGGAGCGAACGCGGTGAAAGAGAAAGAAGTAGAACCTCCGTATCGTGAACTCTCGGAGGCCCCCGACATAAATTACTATCGATAAAAAAAAAACCAAAATACAAGCAAAATATTTCGAAAGGTATTTTTTTGCGGACACGAATTAACAAAACAATTTCTACATTTTTGTAAGTTCTTAATCCACTCCTGTATTTCTTATTACAGTTTTGTCAATCTTATGAAATCTTATTATGTCAAGCAACAGAGATAACAACTGAATCGATGTTACAATTTTAATTGATCTGTCGTGTCGGATTAGGTGCACCCTTATTGACACCAAAAATAAATTACCGGAAAAATATTTATAAAAATTTCCCATTCTCAGAATATTACCATCTTCAGAGTTCATTACAATATCACTGTTGCTAGCTGAATTTTTTTAGCTTTAGTAAGCATGTATTTGAATACATAATATATGTTTAGTATTATATATGATGTTTAGTAGATGTTTAGTATTATATAAATTTATACTACCCACAAGGAAAAAAAAGTATTGTAAATGAATACCTCAGCACGGGCATTGCCCAGTGAGGTATTTCATAGATCTAAAAAAAATGAAAATTTATAATATGTAATAAAAAAATAAATAAAAAAAAACTACAAATATTGTATACACGCGTTTTTTAGAGACAGTTGCGAAAATTTAGCGATTTTTGCGATCCTTTTAACACATATTTAATTTTGAGAAAACAAAAAAAGTGTTTTGTATTTATAAAGTTTAGCCCTTGAAATTCTGATTAAATTTTAAATCATGATAATTACGTTTAGTTTTCTTTATACCTTCCTTCCTTCGCTTTATCCATATCTAATAAATGGTGAATAGAGTATCTACTGTATTGGTACACCAAGTTCAATGTATGTCTTTTTACTAAGCAATCCAGTTTTATAAAAGTTTACATTTTTAAACACCTCTTCTTTTTACACGTTCGTTCATATCACATATATTGGAGTACGTGGACATTATTCACCAAGAATGGTGTGGCTTCGATAGATCAGGAGCGAGGCTGGACTGTGGGTGCCCACTGGTGATGTTTAATAAAACAACATCGTATAAAGAAAATACTGTATTTAAAGCTTCGACATAAAGTTAAAATGTTACAGCGCGAAGCAAATGGTTGGCTGGCTGTGGTGTTGCCTGGGTCGAGCTGAACCGGGCCTGTTGTTAGCTTAACATGATGGAAAAAGACATGGACATTATACTATATGTGGAACACGCACCATGAATACGAAACAGCACTAACTCAAAAAAGTCAACTTTGGACAAATCGCAAACAATACGATTTTATTTCGGTACTATTTCACTGAAACTACATTATTTCATATCAAATATCTTGACATAGGAAACACGTTTCTTAGAGAGAAATGTGGCGGTCGGTGTGAGCTGCAACGTGGTATTCATAGTTAATAAATAAATAAATAGTTAATTATCGACAAATTAGGACTTAGTGCGGTATAGTATTCATGGCGCGCTTAGACGCCTCCAAAAACCTAGACCTAATACTCTCCCAATACCTCATATCCTTATGCTAGGCCGGCTGAATACACCCAAAAGATTTTCATTTTGTACCTATACTAATGAAAGTGTGAAATTATACTATTTAATTAAGAATGTATTATTCCCTTTATTTAACTTATGTATTGTTTGTTGGTTCCAGCATTCGGAAGGCAGATGTACCGCCCCGTGTTGTCCTTCATCTGGTGTTTATACTCTCCCCTGGACCGCTGTGAGAAGGTCTTCAGTCAGATGACGAACCTATCCACCATGGCTAATCAGGTACTTATTTTAGACGAAACTATCGATATTTTCAGTATCGCTCATCTCTACATCACAGTCTCCAAAGAAGCTGCTTTTTTCGGCTGCCTTCCTGATGAGTGCCGCATCCTTATCGTCTTTTGAAGACGGACTTGCCAACACGGGTAGATTGTAGCCTTGTGTATATTGCGTAATAATATATTTATCCGATAGTATATCTTTCAAATAATAATATTATACACATTAAAAATATAAAAAAATCAGTTTGACACGGGATTATACCTAAAGAACTGAAATATAGTCATTCTTGACTGTAACATTGATGTACAAATGAATTAATAAATTGCTTATGGATAGTTTGATGACAACATGTTTATTTTTTAAATCGTAAAAAATCCGTTTAGGCAAATTAAAAGATTTTTTTTGTACGCGCATAATAGCTAAGAAAAAAGTAACGGGTACAAAAACAACCACTAGAGTTTGAATATCGGGTCAAATGCTAAATGTTTAATAATTTATGCGAATAAAGGATATTAAGTTAAGTACAATCGTTACAACCCTTGTGCTCTAAATATCTAACAATGCCAATGTATTGAATTTGTTTTCCTTTCTGATTTACCTCATTGTACAAGTACTATCTGCCAACCAAACTAATAGTTAAGTTGTGAATGTGGTATTTGTAGATTTTGAACCACTCACACGCCATCTGTTTTTAGTCGGTTGGAAGATATTGCTTTCAGCAAAATAAGCACGCCACTATACACAAAAAAAAAAATCGCAGTGTACTTTTTACATTTGAACAGATATTTTAACTCACTCAAAGATACCTGAATACTTGGCAGTAAAATTATATTGATGTACTATTATAATACAGCGCCCTATGCACCATTAGATGTAAATAAGGAAAAAGAAGAAGGAATGTTAGGTTACATGGAAACAAAAAACGTATTATTTAATATTCAAAGCATAAACTTCGTGTCAAACATTTTAATATTATTTAATAAAATTTGTTTAATACATATTATAACCACTCACTGACTTTTGGTTTCGAGACAGAAGATGTGTTTGTCCCGACGAAGAGATGGGCTACATCTCAAAACCGATCAAAATTTTATGAATATAATAATAAGTGAATGAATTATTCTAGTTGGTGTTCTTCCTAATGTGCGACCGTGTGCTGGTGGGTCCGTGGGGACCCAAGCAGCGCGTCACGTGCCTCTACTCCCTCATGTTCTACAACGTGGTCGCCTACTGCGTCTCCTACATCCGCGAGCTGATAGGCAAGGAGAGCTGGTCTCCCTACGTCAACATGACGCACCACTCTGACCTCAAGCACCTCGCCATGTCCACGACCAAGATAGTCCTCGAGTGGACGAAGGCGGTAACCTTCATCATCACCGTCATCTTCATGTTACTCGTGTTCGGGCTTGAGAAGGGATTAGAGCAGTATCAACCGTCGCTTTTGTATAAAATTGTTACTTGGTCGTTTTATATGACGACTGAAAAAGTTTTCGTAGACATTTTTCCCGCGCTTTTGAACGTGTTCCATTTCGAAGTTTTTGAATCGCTGGAATCTTTATACGCGCCTGTAATCTTGCGAATTTTTTCAGTTAGTTTATCGCTACTTTTAGTAGTTCCGCTTATCTTTTACGCGGAGTATAAGCTCGTATTGTTAGTTCTTTACGTGAATATTTTTATTAAGAGTAAGGACGCCTGGTTGAACTCTTGGAGGCACTTAAGGATGGGAGTGCGCTGTTTTAGACCAGTTCAGAAAGGCTAGCAGTGAGGAAATTAAGAGTTTGGAAGACGTTTGTGCTGTTTGTCTTAATTTCATGAAGTCCGCGAGGGCAACTCCTTGTCAACACTTTTTCCACGGAGACTGCCTCAGGCAGTGCCTAAAAGCCTCCAATAAATGTCCGATTTGCATTAGGGAATTTAAATTTGAGTGAAAATATCGACTTTAATTTGTGAAATCGAACGATGTACTAAACATAAATTTTATTTTTTAAGCGTTGGAGATTCCTTGTCGGATACTCGCTGAAAGAGCACGGGTAGAAACTGTGCACCCTGAACTGATTTTAGAATACGACCTTATTAATAGGGTTAATTTTGTAGGTGATTTAAACAATCTTCGGTCGACAACTTACAGTGAAAATACATAAAAACATAAAATTTCCTTTGAGATTATCTTATATTTTGTTTCTCGTGGAAAAATTTTGGTTCTTTGGGTTTTCATCGTAAAAGGTTTGATGCCGTGAAAGAAAGAAAGCCACGGACCCGTTTACGTATCACCTAATTAATTTAATGAGATCTACTATTACGATCCATTATCCATCATATAGGATAGGTAAATATCAGCAATATTTTAATTCTCTGCCGTTTGTACCAGATGCTAACATCGAAATAATAAATCTTTAAAATCCCATAATGACATTATTTTCAATATAATTAACGAACAAAAAATGGCCAAAACAAAACTGCAGTGCATTTTTATACCTAATACCTACAATAAGTAACAAGTTTTGTGTTCCGAATGAGCTGTTATTTGTATAATTAGATTTTAAATCGTGTTTAATTTAAAAAAAAAAAAATAGCAAAAAAATGTCGTATATATTTTTTGTTTGTGTATCGCACAATAATTTCGGCTTTATTAGTATGGAATATTCTTAATTATAATCAAGTTATATTAAACGGGAATACAATATTTTGTATGTTGTTGTTTGTGTATCGCTTAGTATTTGAACACCCTGAAAATAAATCTACCTTAAATAATTAATTTTTAATAGTGTTAATGTTTTATATAGTTTTGTAGAAAATAGTGGGTATTTTGTTATAACTTTTATTTTATGTAGAAAAATGCGAAATGGGTGTTTAAATGTTGAACTGTGATGTGAAATTGACCTGTTTAAATTTTGATTCATGAAACTAATCATATCTTATGACCAGGATAATAATTATTCAATTTTATTTTTTTTTACTGAGAATTTCTGTACCTCCTATTATTTTTTTGAGTAATCGAAGCATATTTTCTCATTTCTTAAAACTGAACCATTTTCTTGAATAGGCAAGACAGGTAATACATTTTGCTACACTGAATAAAAAAAGTGATAAATAAAATAACTGTCTTGTGGTCTAACTGTTATTTATTTATTTGATATTAAAGTAGTACATATTTAATTTTTTGGTAATAATAAACACTTTATTATTTTGTGCAAATAGAAAAACCTTAAATTTAATTTAATATTACTTGCAATATATTTTCTTAACCTAGCCTTAAATACAGACACTTTATTTTCTTTTTTTATCTCTTCTGGTATTTCTTCAAACATTTACACTGTGTTGGAGTAGTGAACTCCAAATTAAAATCATTAGGTTCAAATCCCGCTTCACCGCAACTTGTTTCCTTTTTTTCTGGCAAATTTATTTCCGACTTTTTGAAGATTGTTGCACATAATACAATTTTTTAGTTATTTTACAAATAGGTAGGTACTTAATAGTGTCACTAACAAGCACATAATATTAAATAAACACTTCGAAACCGGTCGGGAAAAGAAATAAAGTTAGTAGTTCTAAACAAAGTATTTAAATAAGTTACTTCTAAATCAGGCTGCGAGTTCCAGGAACTGATGATTAAAATGAATAATAATTACATAATATTATGTATCTTTTATAATAATATCATAATATTGTAAGGCAACACTTGGAACAGAGTTTGTTAGTAAAATTAATCTACAATTTTGCAACATGAAACATTTGTATGTATAAAACGTGTTGTAATGGACTCTCCTGGAAGAGTCCATTACAAAGAGTCCATTACAACACGTTTTATACATACAAATGTTTCATGTTGCAAAATTGTAGATTAATTTTACTCCTGGAAGAGTCCATTATAACTGGTGCCTTGTGCTAATTAAACTTTTTACACAATGTTTGGTGATGATAATGTTAAGATAAGCCATTTTTGTACTTTAAACCAATAAAGTTTTGATTATATCCTTTTGTTTAATTTGCTGCGAATCGTGGCACTTAACCAGGGCCCAAGATAGCAGACTTCTGAGTTTTGAGAGTCAGTGTCTGAGAGGAATTTTAGTTGTGCGGTGGTTTGACTTTGCGTTTTTTTAACACAGAGGCGAGGCAACGAACACAGCAACCTTTGGTATCTACTGTCATCCGGGGAAGGCGTTTCGGCTGGCTAGGCCATATACTACGCATGCCTCCCGAGAGCCTTAACCATGCTTGCCTATTTTACAAGGCAGTAGGTTCTCGTCGTCCTGGTCGTCCACTGCTGACAATTCGTCGGCAGTTTGCGTCAGAGCTGCGGGACGTGGACTTGACTTGGAATGATGCGCGGGAGCTGGCAGCCGATCGCTTGGCCTGGAGGCACTTTGTGGATTCCATATGCTCCACATAGGGAGCGGATATGGTATGATGATGATGATGTTTAATTTATTTATTTGCGGACACAGTCAAATTTACACCACACTTCTCTCCCTTATCCGCACTCAGTGGTGCTTAGAACATTGAATTGGTTAACCAAGTGCAGAGAATCTTGATAATTTATTTCACGAAGGCAAGATTATCACGGTTCAGTGCTAGTCCAAGGTACCACACATTTTTAAATCTGAAAATCACATTCGAATAAATATTTCACATTTACTCCTGTAGGGAATTGAACCCGTGACCTCATGCATGGCAGCACCAGGCGCTAATCACTACACCACGAGGCGGACAAATACATAATTACATCATGAAATATAAACGAAATTTTTTGACAAATATAAGAGAAAATTATTTTTAATAAAGACAATAATGAATTATAACAATTTTCTCATTTTTCGATGTTAGAAAAAAAAGTACTTTTCAATTATCTTAGTGTAAATGATGGACACATTCAAGAAATTTCACGTAAAAGAATTTACTAGGAGGGGCGTTTCCATACAAATTTTCTAAAAATATACGGTTCCTAAGGTTAATTTCATAACACCACTTACTTTCATTTTCCACCGTCTAAAGACGCCAGTATACCCACACTTTGAAACGTGTGACGTAGATGTCTAGTGATGACGTAGATGCCTAGCGATGACGTAGTGAGTGGGTCACACTAGCTGTCACTAGGCAATGTACCATTTTCCAAGTATGGAATGCCACTTCTACGAAATTCTTTTTCGATAAATTCATCGTATATAAGTCGTAAAGAAAAATCACAATTTAAGAGATTATTAATTTATTGTTGTGTTAGCATAATGAATTTTACTGTTAGATATGAGAAGAAAACAAGATGTCTTGGTAGATATGTACTATATTACACAGCTTTTTCTACTCTAGTGTTTTCTGGACATCCATAATGTTCTGGAACATAGCAAAGTTTCTCCTCTACATTCGTTTCTTTAGTCACCTCATCTAACGTTAGTACACTATTTTGTATTGTGCTCATCTCATTCTCATTCTCCTTTGGAGCTGGGCTTGTGGAGTCAATATCATCTTTTGTTTTTCTGAAAAAATAATAGAAACAGCGCTGAAGAAATCTTAACACAGAATTTAATAAATATAATAAACATAATAATAATAATAATAAACGTGTTTATTCCAGCATAACTAAGCAGTTAGTGCAATACTTAGTTAGCCATACAATACAATCATTAATCACAATAAAAAATAATAAAGCTAAAAATAAGGTAGAATAAATAGAAGGTAGAATAGGTAGAATAAAAATAAATAGGTAGAATACAATCATTAATCACAATAAAAAATAATAAAGCTAAAAAAAAGGTAGAATAAATAGAAGGTAGAATAAAAAATAAATGGTAGAATACAATCATTAATCACAATAAAAAATAATAAAGCTAAAAATAAGGTAGGATAAATAGAAGGTAGAATAAAAATAAATAGGTAGAATACAATCATTAATCACAATATTAAAAAAAAAATAAAGCTAAAAATAAGAGTTGTAATTTTAAATTAAGGTGTTTGGACACATATAATATTTTAAAGCATAATAACTTGCCTGACTGCAGAAGTTAAAGCCGATTGGATAAGCTGCCAAATAGGGGCCTCAATAAACAGGTACATAATGAAGGCCGTCAAAAATGAGTAGAAAAAATCGCCAACCATTAGACCAAACTGAAAATTTAACAATTTCTTATAAACACAAGATCACTAGAATTGAAGCGTCATGGAAAAGTACTGTACTCGTAAAAATAACTATAAAACTGTTTTTTAATTAACTGAAGTCCCTAGGTCTATTAAGGGTGTCAAGTCACATGTCATGTAGAGGACTCCAGAAGATGAAGAATTACATAGTTGTCTCGGTAGGTACGAGTACTTACGATACTATGAGAACCTGAAGAATTTTTTTCCATGACTTTCTCTTCCATTTGTCATCCCATGACGACGACTCTCAGCCGAGTAGTGTTAAAGAGGTAAGTAGTGGTACTTACAACACTAGGAATGTCCATGAATTTGGATCCCCTAGATATTCCCATTTCTCTTCCCATGACGGCCATGTGGGTGAGGTACGCCCCGTATGACAGCCGGGACAGGGGCGTCAGGGGACCCCAGCCGAGTAGGGTGCTCGCGGGAGCTAGGGATTAGTAAATGGATGTTAGTCTGCCGGCACTTACGATGGATGTAATGTCGAGGTACTTGGATCCCCTGGCGACCCCCATGTCCCGCTCCATGACGGCCATGTGGGCGAGGTATGCGCCGTACACCAGCCTGGACAAGGGCGTCAGGGGCCCCCAGCCGAGAACAGTGCTAGCGGGAGCTACGAATTACGAAATTTTATACTAACTTCGTATTATTATATAATAACTCAAATATTATACAAAAACGGTAGAAAATACAAGCGTTTTTAAAATTACATACGGTCTCAAAGAGTAAATTAAATTGAACCCGAAAAGTCACAACTTTTACAAAGTTACTGCAATTGTAAAAAACTGCCTTCGCTTCAATGTAACTCATTAGCATTATAATTTTGACGTGATAACGTCTAATAAATCGATGAACGCCGGCTGCACACACGAAAAAGCATGACTTATAGTCACGTTCCGCCTGAGCCGAGTGTGCAAGCGAGAGCGCGGAACAAGCGATAGAGAGGCACGATCGGCCTAAGCGTTCGGGTAGAAGGGAGACAGCAGCAGCACCCAAGCTACAAAGTGAAAGTGAAATTAACGAGTGCAAAAAAAAGTCACCATTGCGGGTGGCCATCACGCCCATCACCACGACCAGCGCCGTGGCACTGCCCACCAAGGACGTCCTCTGGAGACAGGCATCCAGTATTAACGGTGACAAGCCCCAAGCAGGCGCCGGCCGCTCTTCACGAAAAACGTATGCTATTTCTAGATTACTTAGAAATGTGAATAAGAAATAATTTACCAATGAAAGGATCTTGGTTCCAGGACGGCGATACTTGACGAGAATATACCCGAATACTAGTCCTACAAGGTATGAGTTGGCCCTGGCGTGACTCTTCATGTACGTTGTCTGGAACATTCTGTGAGCTCGGGGATTTCTCAAGAAGCTAAAATTTTATTTTTATTTATTTACTTATTTATTTGAATAAAATGGTTTATAAAATACGCTACGTGTTACGGAATAACCAAGGATTGGCACTCGTTTATTTTACAAATCTTCATGTGAAAAAATCTTATGTTGTGGAGAAATTAACAAGGGAAACGGAGGAGTCGAGAAGTCTGAAGGGGAGTCCCAGTTAAATCATGTTTTTACTGGAAATTTTCGTTGCTAAAGCGTTGCTAATAAAACGGTTAAAAAACCGAAAATTGAAACATCTATATATACACTATAAAGTGCGCACTAGGATTAGGAAAATTAGTATAAACGGGACAATCCCGTATTAAACGGACAGAAAGCTGTACAGTTTATTGCTTAGAAAATTGTTCCGTTTTTTGCTTAGAAGACTGTACACACTGTACAGTCTTTCAAAAGACACGCCAAATATATATTTTTTTAAGCGCGTTTCATAAGTTATCGGAATGTTTGCGCCACAGGAAATTTAGTATATATAGCTAATAATGCTAAATGATGTTTATTTGTTTTTTTACGTTTTTTAAAATATTAAAATATACCTACCAATACTCTATTTAAACCGTTTACATAAAAAACATTAACTGTAAAGTCAGCCAAACGCAAACGTCGCGTCGTCCATACAGTTTTCGTTTTATCCGGGACAGTTTGCAAACTGCACAAGAAACCGTACAGTTCTCTGTCCCGTATAAAGTTGGCTTTACGCATCTAATGTGCACTTTATATGAGACTGAAAAACTGTACAGTTCTAGTTCAGAAAAAACTGTACAGTCTATACAGCAGGAGCGCAGCAGCCATATAACTGTTAGGTTAGGGTAAACTCCACTCACTCGTCAGTAAACAGCAAGGTGGCAGGAAGGTCCAGGTAGTAGGTGATGATGCCAGGAATCAGGATGGAGACGGCGATCAGGATGCCGAAGTACACGAAGCCCAAGGTCACGCGGGGGCGGGAGCGCAGCAGCCATATCACTGTTAGCGATAGGACGAAGAAGTGGAAGTCGCAGGGAATGTACCACGAGTGGACCATGCACTAAAATAGTAAGATTTCATTATTGCTGTAAATATTAAATAAAGTAAAATCTTTATACTAAAGTCTGTTTGTCAGGTCAAGAATATTCCCGTAAAAACTGAACACTGCGTGATTATCACATCAACGCAACATCATTAGATCACGGAAAGGGCACCCATTTTAGTACCAGATACAAACCAGAAAAATTACGGACGTTTCATTTTTTTTTTGCAATTTAATTAGATTTTGCAAGAAATGCGATCGTTGGCGTCACCGATGTCATTTCCCCAACCACCCATTTAAATATAATGCATTCAAAATAATGCACAATGTACGTGCATTAATTTTTAAAGAAAAACTAATCACAAAAATAAAACTAAAAAGGTGTGGAAACAACCCTAATGCAGGTGTTCGCCAGTTTGCACCTGATATCCGTGTGTCCACTGGTCTTGACTCTGTTAATAGAGTTTAGTGTACTAATCGTGCAGCCGCCCTATCACTAAAAGGCCGCTAACTCCAAACCCCAAATTTTTGTGTATGAGGAAAAAAAGATGGAAAATTTTTCCAATTGCAATTTTTCGCAAGGTCCAACAAAAAACTGTAAGTCGTTTAGACTTCCAGAGACAAGATTTTTCACATTTTTAGCTCGTAGGTATTTTTTAAAAATCGGCGGTCTTTTAGTAATCGGAAGGCTGAGAGTGCGATATCTAACGTATTTACTTGTAGGTTGTAGGTATTATATCGCAGTGCCGACGTGTACGTGTAATTGAAGGTAACAAAATCGCTTTCGAATCTCAGCAGCGCACGAGATAGCAGATAATAAATTTGAGGTTTTGTGCTTTTAACTTACCAAGTATTCGGTGTTGACGTAATTATTGATCATCAGGATGTTAGTCCACCAGTTGTATTTACAGGAAAGGACATCGGAGCCTACCACTGCCGGCCACAGGGGGCCCGACCCCGTGAGGGGCAACACGTGTCCAGTAAACAGTATAATAATGGCGTACCCTGGAATCAGTCTTAAGGGAAAATACATAGCTAATCATGAGGCTGGCCAGAGGGAGCCTGATCCAATTCAATATATCTGTGGCGGAAGCAATGACGTCACGCGGACGAAGCGAAACGAACGGACCCAGAGCCGAGTGGCCCCGAAAACACTCGGACAACATGGAGAAATATTTTGGCCATCTGCGTGACAGGACGTCGTTTTTGCCGAGCATTCCTTGCCGCCAAATTGTGGCAAATTAGATTCACTTTTATTTTTCACCATTCCTTTTTAATCAGTAGTTTAATTAGTTAAGTTCTTTGTATTAGCTTCAAAATATTGTGAAATAAACGTGTACTATAAAACTGTAAGTACCTTTCATTTCTCTCACTGGGCACCCACATAAAACTGGTATACTCACATTGGTATAACTAAATATCTATAAGGAAAAGGGCTAAGCCCTAAGCATTTTCTCATAAATCCTTTGATATTGCATGTTGATTTAAAAGCCTGAGAGTTTATGAAATGAAACTTAATTTTGTTTTAAACTACTTATATATTTTTGTCTGCCAACCGGTTTTGGAGATACTACTCCTTCTACAAATTATTATTATACAAAGCCCCGAAGGAGTAGTAGGTATTTCCAAAACCGATTGGCATTTTAAAAATAAAAATTAATAAGTAGTTTACAACAAAAGTTTGTTTCGTTTCATAATTTTGGAAAACTAAAAAGTGAGCGCTTCAAACATTGAGTTAATAAGCCTGAGAGTTTTGTTATTTGTTCTAAAATTCTAACAAAGACTGCTGGACTGTAGATGTGGTTAAAATGAATGGATTGCATACCTGATATATCTGGTAAACACAAGTAGCGGCATATTCATTGGAGTTTTTGTATTGAGAAGGAGCTTGTAAGCCAGAATTATTCCCCCCATCAATAGAAAATTATCCACCACTAAATCGCCGTATGATATGAAAATTCCGGAAAATTGACTGTGCAACTAAAACAATAATGCGATTTTGTAAAATTATAGAAAGAAAGTAATCTTTATGAGATATTTTACATTGAGGCTTAACCTTGACTTGGCGATTTATTGAGTATTGAAATCTTGTTGAAACACCACCGAAATTCTTACAAAATATTTCCTATAAAAAAACATTGAAAAGTTAAACGCAATATAAACTTTTATGAACATAAAAGTTAATATTGCGATAACTCTGAGAATGAAGCGATGAAGAAAAATGCTAAACATTTTGGGTTTTTATATAACAAATCTTGGGTAAGATAGAAAAATCTCAATCGCAAAAAATAGTTCGCTTCAGGACTCGAATTTGGGATTCCCAGACAGGTGCTGTATAGATCGATATATCGATTATTTTTTCAAGTAAATTGATGATTGATTGTAATTATAAGTAAAATTAAAACATTCTAGGGGCACAGACTCCAGAAGGAACATTCCTTGTATTTTTTCACAATCTTTGTCTTCCATTTTGTGTGGATTATCAAATATATAAGAAGTTATATTAGAATATTAAACGTGTTTCATTGTAAGTTTAACAGTTTACTCCCGCGCTGCGCAAGCGAGTGCCCTGTAAAGCGTCGGGCTCTCTGATGTCTAATACAAGCGGTTCGAAAGATAAAGAAATGCAGAAAGAGATGCGGAAAATTCCGACACTCCAGTACGGGCCAGTGGCAGTGGAGTGGCGACATCCAAATACTGTTAACTGTTCAGTTGTTATGTAACCTTTCATGAATAGTTAAATGAAATAAAAATAAAATAAATACATTAAGATTATGTGTGTTTAATAAATCACTTGCATTTTCTAGAAAAATTCTGTTGGAGAGAGGTCCTGCAAAGGTTCCTCCAAATCGGTGGCCGAAGATGACGTATATCATGGACACCACACGAAGACCATTCAACACCCTGAAATCTTCACTTTTCTCGTCTTTGCCCAGTTTCTGTATGTTGACAAAAAGGGAAAATGCTTTCACGAATGTGTGGTCTGAATCTGTAAACAACATTATAAGTGAAATAAATAGGATAGGTACTATTTGTGTTTCTATTGCAGTATAGGAGATAATCAGCCTCTAGTTTCCCCAAAAATCTAAACTAACTAAGAGAGGATTGAATGCCACACCACTCTATCCTGGCACCTTTCCTTTGCTTCCTCCACACTCATACATCTCATGCACACTGCACTCATGTCGATTAGATTTTTCGACTTTTCGCATGACCACATACAATTTTAGACTTCCGCTCTACATAAAAATTGAAAATATTTCCAAAAAAATATGATTCAACCCGTGCGCCACTGAGAGGTCGCAATCTTCGGTCATCTTCATCATTATTCCATATCCACTCCCTATGCGGAGCATATGAATTCCACAAACTACCATTTAGATAAAGCGAACGGCCGGCAGTAGTTGCATTGATCTTCCAAATATTATGGTTTACCATTATTGCTTTCAGATAATAAATATAGTTAATAGATAATGCAGTTAGTAGTATCAAGTGGTTTATATACCTTTGTTTCTGTATCTCCTAACATACCAGTGATATGAAGTAGCGGCACCCACAGCACCGAACGATAGTCCAAATAATACACTAAAATCGTAACATTTCATTAACATACACAAACAAACAGTATTGTAAACCGGAGTTTAGTGGTATCTAACTTATTCTTCTTCTTCTTCTTTCCCTTTTCCGCACCTAATGGTGCATAGGGCACTGCATTCCAAATTGCAGTGAATCTTGATCATTTATAACACGAAGGCAAGATTATCTAGCTTGCATTTCAGCGCCAGAAATAATATTTTAACTATACCGGTGGTATTTGGATATTAATTTACATTGCATTCAATTTACTTAACCATTTTAAGCAGATAACAATTCAATATGATGTATCATAAAAAGATGAAGCAACATTTTCAGCACATTATATCGTCGCCGTTCAGGCAAAAGTCACTAACCCTAAATACACCATTTTGAGAAATCGCGATTTTAAAGTTTGAAGGCCCAGGAAAAATCTGATTTTGATGTTTCAGAGATTTTTTTAACACAGAATAATGCCTTGATGTTTTCTGAATCAAATCCATATATTAGTTTTTCTTTCTGATAAAGGTCTATCTGCCTTTGATGATTTATGCTTGTTAAGATTTTATTAAAAGTCATGTAGTGAAAAACAAATAATTACGATTTACAAGACATTTCTCCAACAAAGTTATTTTGGTGATGTTTAAATCCTAAAGAACGTAATTTTACGCTTCGAATGGCATATTCAACTCAAAACTGTCATTTTCAGAGTTAGTGACTTTTGCCTGAACGGCGACGATATGTAAAAACAACAAAAGCTAGAAATCTCCGCAAGTGACAGATATTCAATAAAGAACAGATATTAATATATTTTTTTCATTAACAGTTAATACTTTTGTCGCTACGATTCGTTTTTCTTTGATGAATTTAAACGTCAACTATCTAGAGTTTATTATACCTCGATATTATTATTATATTACAACCTCTATGTTAATAATGCATTTTATTTGTCCCAAATTCTCTTACAAGAACAACATGCCCCGTAAGACACTGGGTTCGGGTCATCGGCTCTCTGGCACCCCCAGGGAGGCAAGTTGGCCTGGACCTCGTGCCTCACGATGTCCGCCCGCCTCCCAGAGGCCTCGAGGCCCAGGATGGACTCCTCGCGGAAGTGAGACTGGAGAAGGGACGTTATTTCCGCCGCGTGGCAGCTGGCTGGAGCGCATAGCCCCCAGAACGCGAGGTTTCTGCTTACAATTGCAAAGTTTCCTGGCCTCTGAAAAAAAGAAGTTCATTTCAGTTCAATGCCAAATAACAGCGTTTATTTATACTAGTTACATATACACCGTGTCCCACGATGAGACCGCGAATCTCCGGAGGGTGATTGTTCATGGTATTCTGAGAAAAAAATCCTTTTAAAAGTTTTTTGATCCGGGCATTTCCAATAATTAATTTTAAAAAAGTATTCATAAAAAGCGACGAGTGTAATACTGGCTTCTGTTTGAAGTGCTAGCGGCGGCGGGGGTGGCGGTGGGCGGGGAGGAGTGGGGGTCCGCTCTGGTACGCCTTGTACGGACATTCAAAATTTGAATTTCATATATGAATCTTTAGTTTAAGTTTCAAAAATATGTGATTTCTTAGCGCTTATTGGTGCATGTCACGTGGTGTGAGCCAGTTCAAAAATTGACGGTATTACACGCGTGAATTTTATTCATATTTTAATAATTTTTTAAGAAATTAGTATTGAGTTTTTTTGAAAAACTTTATTAAGATTTTTTTCTCAGAATATCATGAATAATCACCCTCTGGAGTTTCGCGGTCTCATCGTGGGACACGGTGTATAATGAAAAGTGAACAAGATTTCACTAACCCCGTTGTTATCAGTAGATTTATTTAGGTATACCTATCTTTTTAATTTGTTGAGATTATCTACTGACATTTCTTGGTGGAATTGCATTTTAATAAATAAAACAACTTTTTAGTTAGACCACTTATGGTCGTTCGAAATTCGTTTCTTTAAAAAAACTTTTGGTTGTCTGTAAAGTCGGTTTACGGACGATAATTTGACGTGATAACGTCATAAGAAGACACTTTTATGAATCTAATTGAATAATTATTACTGAATTATCATTATTTTGTGTACAAAGTGTAATACAAAGCAGGAGTTAATTGAAAATTACAATTTTTTCCATAAATTAACATTTTTTTCACTTTTACTTTGTAGCTTGTGTGCTTGAACGCTTAGGCCGATCGTGCCTCTCTATCGCTTGTTCCGCGCTCTCGTTGCACACTCGGCTCAGGCGGAACGTGACAATGAGTCATGCTTTTTCGTGTGTGCAGCCGGCGTTCATCGATTTATTAGACGTTATCACGTCAAAATTGGAATAAAACAGGAATAAACTATATAAGTGGTCTAACTAAAAAGGTGTTTTATTTATTTATTTATTATACCTATCTATTAATATTAACTACAAACTTGGTAATTATGAATATAACAAAATTCTAACACCCGTATAATGTAATATTTCAAGATTGTGCCATTCATGTGATTCGAACAATTCTTGCATGGATTTGGCATTTATTATATTTTAGAAAACCCCATAATATTTGGAATTAGAAGGTATTATGATTAACATCAAACTTGAATTAGAAACGAGTATAGGCATTTGTAATTTATGTAATATTTTGTGACCGCAGTTTCGCCTGGTAGTGTCTTATTATTGTACTTTTTTTAGAGTGATGATATTGTGGATTTTACACATCTATAAGTTTTGTACATAATATGTACCGTAGTAATTTGTGGCGCAGTGGCGCTTATGCCCTTTGTTTGGGTAAAATCTCAAAAACGTCTGTATGTATCGTGCATATTTTGTGCACTCATAGAACCTTCTTGATGTACTAAGGAACCCAATGCTGGACTAAAAGTCGCATGCGACACTTTGGAATGGTGAGCGATCTTCAATATAAAATCACTCGCCATTCCGAAGTGTCGCATGCGACTTTCAGTCCAGCATAGAGCCCCAGTGCGCATAACTTTTTGTGGATGTTCGTCAAATTGCGTAAACGACACGTTAAAACGTCAAAGTTATTAATTTATTTCGTTTCCAAGCTTTTTACATGATATAAAGTTTATTTTTTATTAAAAACAATACAACTTAAAGCTATTTTTAAAAAAGAGAAATATAAATATTATTTGCAGTATAAAAAATACTAAGCGATGAAGAAGAAAAAAAAAAATACTCAACAGAATTTAGTAGCAGAAGAAATATATTTATGTTTTTTAAAACTTTTCATTTCAATGCGAAACCAATGTACTTTTCCTCCTCTATTTAGGGATATACTATGCTATCTTCAAGGCCTTTTTTATCTATTTAACCTAATAATAGACCAAATGTTTTTTTTGCTTTCTTATAAAATGGTTAGGTTGTTTGTTCGTTTGTTGGTTTTTGTATTATTATTCTTTGACTGTTGTTGTTCTCGGCGTTTTGGTCGTCCACTGTTGACAATTCGTCGGCAGTTTGCGTCAGAGCTGCGGGACGTGGACTTGACTTCGGAGGATGCACGGGAGCTGGCAGCCGATCGCTTGGCCTGGAGGCAGTTTGTGGATTCCATATGCTCCACATAGGGAGCGGATATGGTATGATGTTTATGTACTGTTCATAATTTAGAGAGAACTTGTAATTGACATCAATTTCTACAGCCTTTTTTCCTCATATGTATGTTCTCTAATAAAATAAATAACTCCTTTTCTCATTTATCTTTTTACCTTTTTTGTGTTCAATAAATCATTTAAAAAGTTAAATATTGTTAATATAATATAATATAATAATAATCTAGTTAATTTGCCCCAGTATTTGTATAATAGGGCTGGCGCATGGCGTACACACTCACACTTTTTTTTACCTATAACCTATAAGTATTAATTTTTTCACTTTTAAAAACCGCGATACACTGATTTTGTAGTAAATTTAATGTTCTACAATTTTAGTTTTCATCATTTTTATCGTGCGAGGTACGGTTTACGAGTCATAAGCCCGTTTCCGAGGCAAAAAGCTGTTGACAGGAGAAAATCAGTAAAATATGTGATTTTTCAAATGAGGAGATACTAAAAAAAATAAAAATACCAATTTTATAGAATTTTTAGTGTTCTATTACTTAAATAAAATGATCCAAATGGATATGATAGCGTATGCTTCCCAGAAATATTATCAGAAAAATACTAAAATAAAAAAACATGTTAAAGTTTATACAAAATGAAGAAGGAGAAAAAATCGTATACATACGTAATACGTACATAGATTTTGTTGTACCCGCTTTCAAACGGTCCAGTTTTAGTAGGAAATTCCGTGTTCGGGAACGGGCGGAGGTGGGCCATGAGCAGGCAGTACTGGCGCGGTATCCCCTCACTGCCGTCTGCAGGTATCAAGTGCCCTATGCACTCGTCCCAGTTCCCGAGGTGGTACTGGCTCCCGTATAGCAGACCGGATGGAGCTTTGGCAGTGGCATCCCACACTGAAAATGGTACCTAATTTTGCATCCATTCACTCCATTAATAAAACATTTTCAAATGTAGGTGTACCATTTTACAATCTATTCAGTTGATTTAAGTTCTTTAGATTCAATCAGCGACTATTTTTATTTAAGTATGATATATTCAATCATTTTCAAATATGGAACCTGTTCTATTTTTATTTATTAATATATTTAATCGTCTTCATATACGGAATAATATGTTCTATTTTTGAATTTATTCCGGTTATTTAGGTTAACTCCAACGTCTCAGCACGAACGTAATAATCGGCAAAGTAAATTAAATGTGATAATTATAAAGCCAAGTGGTACCTTCCGAAATCACTAATATACACAATAAATGGACACACCTCTGATATTTTACGCAGTTGGTGTTTTTATTTAAATCTCATTTTGTCTCATTTTGCACGATGTACTTATTATTTTTTATATCTCACATTCAGAATTAAAACTACCCCATAAAAAAAACTTTTATGAGATAAATATCATAATAAACCGATTAAAAATAACATTATCCATAATAAATTATGTATTTAAAATAGACCACAGGCCCTTTGAGGGTGTCAAAATTTGCTAGCTTCTATTTTTAATTAGGTACGTTGCTTTAATTCTATTAGTTTGTTATAATATAGTGATAGGAGGGAAATATGTGATACCTTGGACTGGCGATGAAACGTAAGACTGATCATCTTGCCTTCATGTAACGAATGATCAAGATTCACTACACTTGGTGTACCAATGCAGTGCCATATGCACCATTGGGTGCGGATAAGGGAGTGTAGTAGGAGTAGTAGATAGCCGGGAAATATAAATACATATACATATATATTACAATAACCAATCATACAAATTGATAACTTAAATTAATATGTAAATATTTAAGACGATAATGGAATAGTTAATTAATCGGGTAGGAGATTTAAAAATTACTTTCATAGGCCCATTGCGTAAAATTCCTTAAGTTGGTGTACATGCTCTGAATATCCCTTTCACAGACAGTTTTCGGGGGTCCTTTGGGTTCTGGAAGCCTCCATGACACATCCAAAAAATTTCCATACGCTTTCCCATAAAGTTGATGAGTTTCAACGCGTAAATTACGAATAAATATTACGATAAAAAGAAAATACAGTTTTTCACACATCTTAAAACAAACTAATGATTTTTGAACACTTTAAACCAATGAACACCATAAACGTACACTTAAAAGATAAAAAAAGAGAGCTACACGTAGTTTTATACTAGGTAGGTATGTACTTAGTTTTATGCCATTTTTGTTGTGTCTGCTTATGCTTGTGGTCCACCACAAAAATGCAATAAAATGTCCTCTGTCCTCGGTGAAAATAAAACAACAATTAAACTTAGGATGAAACACATCATAAACTAAGTACTTTTATTGAATGGGCTATTATCATTAAGAAGGAATGTAAGATTTGATACATTCTATACACCGTGTTTCACGATGAGACCGCGAAACTTTTGGAAAAAGTCGATTTTTGAAAAAAGATTTTGAAAATGTCGGTCAAACATGTGTGGTGGCGGCTTAAGAATTTCCAGTGCTTGAGATTTCGAGAACATTTCAACTGCACCGAAATTTATTGAGAACATTCTCGGCACCGTAAATTTCACCCGGTGAAAGATTCTCGAGTCACATCAGTATCTGGGAATTATTATTATTATATTATAGTGATTCCTCTGGGAATAATACTATTTGACGGTTAAAGTTGCTCATGTAATTTTAAAAAAATGAAAATTATATTTATTTATATCGCATACGAGTTTTAAATCATTGAAAGCACTATCGACCCTATGTACAATTCCATAAGAGTAATAATAGCTTATCCATTCTGATTCTATCTTCTATCTCGCAGAGTTGATTGTTTTTGACGTAAAGTTTTTGACTTTGACAGTGCTTTGACAGTTCGTTTTTGCTGCACGAATATTTGCCGATCGTAGATCGTAGGTGGTTGTGTAATTCTTAAAAATAAATATGAACAATATCTCGAAAAGGTCGACATAAGAAAATAACTATAAAATGGCAGAAAAACGCAGTGTTTTTGACGAAATTATCTCGGCTATGGAACGAAATACTCGCGGTGCACAGGTAAAATAAAACATTTCTTTTTGCCTGTTATCTTATCAATATTGTTTTACAAAATACGTCTAGATATTTGTTGTGATTACCCAATACGTGTGTCGCATCATTTGCAATAATTAAAAACCTTTTCTGTAACATCCAGTATAAATCAATATAAATATTTAAGATTCCTCTATAACTTTACAAAGAAGTTTTAGACTTTTACTAACTTTATGTCTTGCCAACTTGTACCTATGTTTTTGATTTCAGATAGGAATATACGCAATAGCCGGTATAAGTTTAGCTGTGGCTATTCATAAAGTTCGACCTGTAAGTAAATTTACCAAAAAAATTATATAATACACCAATCATATAAATGAAGCATTGAATTTTTTTTAAAAAGATTTACAAAATCCACCACAAGTTCAGAATCTTTTCCCTTTAAATCTGAATTTTATAAAGCAGTGTTTCTTACTGTGGAGCAAATTGTTTTTCAGATAAGTAAGTTTTCGAAAGTGTCCGATATCCCGCAACACTTTATTAAGACTAAGGAAGTTCTCCAGGGGCGAGTGGTGGGCTGCCAGGCCTCACCCGAAGGCCCTCGCCTGCTCATCGACCACACTCCGCTAGTCCGCATCCCATTATGGCATTCTGGAAAACCCCCTCTACCTGTTCAAGTAATATTTTGTTTTCTACATTCATTTCCTATAGCAATTTGTGACTGTCACATTACTGACATTCACAAATTACACTTATTGCATGATTTTTTAGTTGTAAATGTAGCACCTAAAATTAAAAAACATGAAACCATTGATGCTAATCATTAATTTGTCATTCATGATACTCAAAAACACTGCAACGTGTTTTGTGTGAGAAGTATTTGCTTTATAAAAATGTAATTTTGAAAATTCTAGAGCAGATTAATTAATTACTTTGTGGGCATGTAATTTGCCCACGAAGTATTGAATTAATTTGTTATGGAATAATTAACAAAATATATTACCCATACCTCTCCCAATCATTCTCACAGCACTACTTCTATAGCAGATAGAACTCATTGTAAAAATACAAAGATAATACCGTAAGATAGATAGATGATTCACCGACATATTATGTAGTTAAAAATATCACTTTGACGCTAGTGTCACTAGAAATATTTTATATCAACGCCATCTGTGATTTTCTAAATTTAAATTATCTGAAAATACTACTTTTCACAATATTTTAAAGCGTAATTGCATTGTGAGTAAATAGTTTACAGAAAAATGAATAATATTCCTATGACATGCTTTGTATTATCGCAAGAATTGCAATGTACATAGTTTGTATTTAGGCGACAGGTCTTCTGTTCTATCCATATAAATATTTTGCTATTTAGCTTGTCACAGAATATAAGTTTGCTTCAATATTTTCAAGGTGTGGGGAGTTAAATTAGTGGGTGGAAACGGTATCAGCTGGCTACAGTGTGTTGCCGTGGGACATGAAGTGGACATTACTCCGCTGTCCCGGGGATCTGGTGCTCTAGTTGCCGATGTTACTCTGCACGTACCTGACACTGCTACCAAGGTATGCCCTCAACAGTCGACTTACTTCTGTAGTTCCTTGAGCCCTCGCCTTCAGATACATTTGCAAAACCAATCTATCCATTATTGTATTAATCAATGGTACAAGTTCCATTTACATATTGCTGCAAATTTTAAAACATTTGTGTCACTCGCACCTAGGAATAGTTTATATTTTCAGATTTGTGATTCATTTGTCAATATTTTTTTATATGTATTAAAATAAAAGGACATCTATTCAACAGGTCGACCCGAGTAAGAAAGGTCTCGCACAAATCGAACATATAAAGGTCGGCGAACGTTTAGTCGAGCTCGGTCTCGGAGTAGTCTCGACCGACGTCGCTGATGCCCCCGTCAAACCGGACGTCAAGTGGTTCTGGCTGCCGTGGGTCTTCTTCAGGCGGAGCGAAGCCGACTTGCTGCAGCGGGCGCAGAGCAGGGCCATGGCCCATCGCAATGGCCACTGGCAGGAGATTATTCCCGGTCACCGATCTACAGGGCCATGTATAGTATTAAGTCGGTCCTCCCTGCCCTCGGAGGGAAGAAACAAGTCACACCAGTTTTATAATCTAAAGCAACATTGTAAAAATAATACCTTATTCAACAATGCACATTTTCGAAAATATGGATATAATTTTGCGCTTCCTTATTTCTACATTTTCCAATAACTTGCTTTAATAGGCTTTTCTAATATTTCTTTATTTAAAATTTTCATGTAAAATTACATAGCAAGTGTACAAGGGCGGGCTTATTGCTTTCAAGCAATATCTTCCAACCAACCCTTACTTATTTTAGTGATAAGCATTTATTATCGAGTATTGGTGGGGAGGCTTAATTTTGCATTATTGACAAGTTTATGTGCAGTTTAAAATACACTAAAATGTGACATGGAAAAATTGAATAGTCGAAGCAGCATTTATCAATAATATTTGAAGGCCTTATTCATTTATTAATTAATTTGTCATTAACAGTAGAGCATGCTATTTCCATGTCCCCACTCGCTAGATATAAATCCACCGAAATATCGAGACGATCAGGCTTTAAAAAAAAATTTCCTCGTAAATCATATTTTGTTACGCTTGTTATCCACTTTTTAAATTTATTACTAGCATATATTGAAAAAATTATTGATTTTGCTGTGTAAATATTACATGTAATAGAAAGGAGAAACAGAAGTTTAAAAATATTGGATAATCAATACGGGAAAAAAATTATGATTACTATTGTTTGGAAGAACGGCCTCGAGTCACATGACCGCCGATTCTCTTAAACTAACCAGCATATTATTATATTCTATACTCTTATACTCTTAGTACAATTTTATTTTATAGTATATAATTTAAAAATAATTATTTGTGGTCAACAATAATTTGGGTATTTATTTTTACAAGTGAAGACTTATTTATATTTTGCCTGTAATAACACAAAATACTAAAACTTTTGAATTGAAATATCAACTTATTATTTTTACTAATCATCACACCTAAATTATTTGAACCTTTGATAAATGAAATGACTTTTCAGTTCATTTTATTTTAAAATATAATTTGAGTTTTCTTTTTACTATTATTTCTAAAAAAGGTGATGGGACAGTAAAAATATTGTGTGGCTTCGAAAAGTACAAGTAGTGTGACATTTTTAACATCAACACCACTGTTTTAAACATTACGTAAATATAATGTTTTCAAATTTCTAATAAGAATGCACACTTTCTAAAGACATACGAGTATGAGATATTCTGGATGGTTTTATGCATCTGAAAATGAATCATTAATAATTACTTAGGCTTGAAATAACATGTCGTATGTATGCACGAAATAGATATTATATAATTGTTATTATTATTAGTTGAATACGATTTTTTGTTTGTTTTTTCTTTTACAATGCAAGTTAAAGTTTTTGACATATTTCTGACCAATTATTATAAAGGAATACATAATAATATATGTACTTAAAAATATAAACTTGGAGAGACAACTACCTTTCTATGCCTTTTTTTCTAATTTCTATCCAAGTTAAATATTCTTATTACTACGTAAAAGCACTTACGAAGAATTTGAAGATAATTATTTCAATCTTAATCTAGGAGACATTTTTAAAACAACATGTCTGTTATTGAAGTACCTAATACAGTGGACCCCCGATAATCCGGCCCCTGTGTAATACGGCGCCCCCTGTAATCCGACATGACTTAGAAGTCTGATTTGTACTTCAAAGTACATACATATGTACGTATAATATATAGATTCTTGTCATTAGGTATGTAATTTGTCGGATTACAAGGTACTCTTTCGTAAAAAAATCCTGACTATAGGGGTCTTAGGCAGTGCTCTATAATCCGACAAATTCGATAGTCCGACACTGCCCTGCATAATGTTTGCCGGATTACCGGGGTCCCACTGTATTCAAAAATATTTATATCATGAACATGGAGTGTTTAGGCATCATATATTAAGGATTTCGCCTTAAATTTGTGATAAAATGTGTCAATACATTTGTAAAAAATGCCTTTAATTACCTACTTAGTAGATTTAAAATAGAATTAAAAGTTTTTTTTCAGATTTTTCTTAGGAAATCCAATTTACTATTAAAATATTGTTATTTTCTAATATTGATATAATATTTGTTGATTGATCAGTGATTTTATTTTTTTAATAAATGATTCCAAAAACAACAAGTATTTTTGTGGATTCCAGTAATTCTTTCTTGCAAAAGATCCTAAACTATGTATTTTACTTTAGGCTTTTTACCCAAAAACCTGGCTTCAAATAAATATTTATCACAAATCTACCAAGTTCACAGAAGATAAATTTAATAAAGAAGGAAAAAAACACCACCAACAGATGCAATCAATGGTATTCTTTCTTGTAAAAGATCCTAAACTATGTATTTTACTTTAAGCTTTTTACCCAAAAAACCTGGCTTCAAATAAATATTTATCACAAATCTACCAAGTTTCATAGAAGATAAATTTAATAAAGAAGGAAAAAACACCAACAGATGCAATCAATGGTATTGTACAGATATAAAAAATGACTGCTAAATTCAATAAAAAAATTTCATAGGCAATTTTTTGTAAATATAAATACAAAGTAATTAAGATAAAAGTATCTGATAATATGCAATCATGTTTAAAATCAATATTTTGAAAAAATGTTGCTGATATCAAATAACGCAATATCTAATTCCCGATTAGTTTACGCATTACTTTTTAGTACACACCTATGTTCCATTTCACTAGAGTTTATTCTGTCTTTTTCCAACATAAAAGTTTTTTCAATCTTAAATATCTTTGTATTTTGAATATTTTTAAATTGCAAATAAAGGTAGAATAAGTTTCGAAATAAAGTTTTCAATATTAATTTAGCCGTGAACCAAGTAGATCTATGTTACATGTATTTCACATGTCGTTTGTTTTTTTTAAGCTTACAGATTTTGTTTTTTACAGAATAATAAATAATACACCCATAAAAGCATTTATCTAAGAAAATAAAATATGAAAATATAGATATATTTTGCTTTTTATCTCTCCCTTTAATTTCTGCTTTAAATACATTTTCATAAATGATCATAAAGTTTGAATGATTCTTGAAGATTATTCCATTTAAATAGTGCACAAACATTTATTTTTGTCATAGAGATATCACCTTATCATATCAGTACATTGTTTACTTTTTCATATTATTATTCTGTAGGTGCATATTCATTTATACATCTGTGACCAAACATCACATATTTACCACAAATTAAAAATAAATATAACTTTCACAAAAAGAAAACGATTTGTTTAAATTTTAGCACCCATCTGTTCATTGCACATGAACAGTAAACACATCAATTGATTGTCTATTTTTTTTTCAACAGAAAAAATGCTCTGTATTTTGAGTTTAATAAACTAAATAATTGTCATTAAAAATAAATTTTGTAAGAAAAACCTTTTGAATCTGATGTCACACTCACATTTTTAAAATGCTTCAATGGAATATCAGTTGTAGGTATTTATTTTATAAAAAAAAAATCCGTACCATTATTGCGTATTGTATGGTCACTGTACTGAAAAGTCATGTCAAAGTTAAATCTTGCATTCAGAAAGATATTATTGTTTTTATTCATCTGCATAGGTGCCCAGGTAGCTGGTACTATCACATAATACTATAATTTACAGGCGTGATATTTTGAAAACTAAAATGGTGAGTTATAAAATATTTCAATTTATTTAAAAATTATTATTAAAGTTATCTAAAAATAATTGTTAAATATATTAAAACTGGAACATAGTGAAGATAAATTAATATTTATGTATCTCTACTATTTTATGAATTGAATTATCATAATAAATTGATGAGATTGCTAATAATGCTTTGCTTTGCTTTTGATTTAAGAAATGGATACCTATATGAATTTTAATGCTGTTTATGATTTTAGGTTAACTTTACATTTCGCGGGCTTATGCCCCCTGTATATTGACCCCGTTCAATGAAGACTTTTCCCTGAATCTAGACGCAATTCCAAAGTACGTTGATTTCTTAAGCACGGAAGGAATAAAAGGAATTTTAGGTAATTAATCAATAAATTAAGTAAACCTGAAGTATGAAGTACCCCAGATAAATTAGGTTGCCTAGACATCCATCTTCGCAGACACAAAAAAAGTACCATCATGAAAAGTATTCTTTGAGGCAAAAAGGAATATCCACACTCCATACTGCAACCTGTTGAGAGTAGTCTTAATTTTCTCCCTGGAATTTAGAACTGGTACTGAAGCGTACGACTGATCATCGAACCTTCATGTAATAAAATGATCAATATACACTGCACTTGGTGTACCGATGCAGTGTCCTATGCACCATTGGGTGCGGATAGGGAAAAATAGTAATAATTTATTTTTTTTTAATTAAGAAGGTATAAACACGTTTCTGGTAGATTTAATGTTTCCTCGACAGGGGATGTTGCAATAAGGGAACATTATTATTGTATTTAATAAAAAAATCTTTCTTTGTGAAAGAACCAATAAATAAATGTCTAAACCGGGTAAAAAAAATATTCTAGTGATGAATTCCAGAGAGAAAATCGATTACTATTATAGCAAAGTAAGCTAAACAATATTTCGCAACCACATTATAATACATTTTCTTAAAATTTAGTGAACGGGACAAGCGGTGAAGGAATGTCCATGAGCGTAGCGGAACGTAAGCAGGTGGCAAAGGTCTGGATAGAGAAGTCTCATGAAGTAGGAATTCATGTTATGGTGCAGGTTGGTGGGGCCCCAATGCCCGATGTTATCGAATTGGTAAGTCTAGTAATCTTTATGCTTTTTTTAAGGCGGTAAAAATCGCGGACATCCCCATACATTATTAAGACAATTTTAGGTTCATTCGTTAGCATATTTATTTGCACTGTGTTTTCAGTTTTTTTTTTTTACCACAAATTGAAGATAGTACCTTTATCTTACTCTGTCGTGAAAAAAACTTAGGTGTAAGTATAAAGAAAATATTTTGGATATACTTATGTGGTTTTTCACAAAAAACATATCATAATATAATATGTAGCCTAGAAAAATCATCTTGCCTTCATTGTATAAACTATTAATATTTATTTCTTGAAAATTTTTCTTAAACTCCTATTAACTAAACCAAAAAAACACAACACCCAGTTAGCCCAAAATTAAAATATTGGGGTTATCAAACCCAAGACTTTTATTTATTATTTAAAAAATGATATGATTCATCAGAACTGAAGTGCTCGATAAAAATTGATTACCATGATCATTTCTGTAATTTGACATTTTGTTAAACATTTATTTTAGGCTAAACACGCTGAGTCAATAGGAGCCGATTCACTACTGGTTTTGCCAGAATTGTTCTTCAAGCCATCGGATGTGTCAGACCTGGTATTTTACCTCGATATTGTAGCTAATGCTGCCCCTACAACCCCTCTTCTGTACTACCATAACCCGGCCTTGTCTTGTGTTAACAGTAAGTAAAATTAACATCAATTACTTGTCTATGTAAGATTGTCATATTATTAAAACCCCACTCGAATAAATAAACAAAATATTATTTAAATAACACCCACATAAGTGCAATATTATTGTTTTTGGATATTTACCATATTGTTAGTGGAATTCGTCCCTTAACTGTTCTGTAACATTCTAGTCAGCATGCCAGCTTTTGTGAAAGAAGCTTCCAAGACGATTAATACATTCCGTGGTCTTAAATTCACGTCTGTAAATCTTCAAGAAGGTGCTGAGGTTCTAAAGGCTTGTGGAAAAGAGAATGCTGTTTTCTTAGGAGCTGACCAGGTACAAAATTTTGCAATCCTAGAAAAATCTTTAGTCAATTTGAACCGGGTTGTGGTCTAGTGGTAGATTCGGGGATTCCGGATTAGAATCTCTAGGTTCGAATCCCACTCCAGCACAACTTGTTTCCTGCTTTCTGACACAGTTATTTCCGACTATTTGAAAGCAGCTCGAAAAAGAAATATTTGAGTATATCTTAAGAACTCAAATGTTTCTTTTCGCATCTCAACAGAGATGAAGAAGCTTATGACCTGTCATCATTATTACAACATAAACTCTGTAAATACTTGAATATCCATATTCCCAAGCTTGGATAAAAGTTTATTCATCTGTTGAGGTATAAATAAAAAATTGATGTACTCCCGTCATGGGTAAAATTCAACATTTGTGCGCAAGTATTTAGTCATACTCAAATTGTTGTTTAATTATTTATAGTGAAAACACATTAAACTGCGCATTTCTCTTCGGATTCATCTTATGTATTCGCGAACATTATTATTTTCCATCTAAATGAGGCCTTATGTTACTAGAGCAGAAGTTAAATTCAAACTGTATGTATTTATTGTGTTGTATTTAGTAATGTGTCAGTTGTAAAATGCTCCTCATTTTGTTATTTTCTCTCTTCTTTAGTTGCTTGTAGCCGCTGGAGCTCTGGGATTTGACTCCAGTATTGGAACAACTTTTAACATGGTCCACCACATTGGTTATGACATCCTTAAGAAGGTACGCGCTAAAGATGCTAACATCAAAGAAGCCAATAAACTACAGACAGAACTCAATGAAGTTATTGACATCATCACTCGGAATGGTATGGAATGATAGAATTTACATATATTGTCGATTGAATAGACTTATTTTTATACAGGCGACTCATTTACCTTTTTTTTAAAAGACACATTATATTGCCACTTTCTGCTGCATATTTTCACTTCTTGCGGCATAACAAATTTGAGCTATTTTCATCACATTTCCCAAAAGGCGTTGACAGAGAGAATAGCAAGCCACACCACTTATTCCTGAAATATTTCTTATACATTCATACATTAACAGGATATTCCTGTATATTATCCTATTGAGGTTTTCAATGTTCACCTTTTTGAAAGTATTACAACTTTTTTCATCAAGATATTGAAAATTTAAATGAAAATTGACACAAAATAGAACTAACAACTGATTATTATATTTTATTATTATTATAACATATTTTTGTAATGTTTTTCAATCAGTAACAAGAGAAATGATTTGTGTAAACCTCTACGAGCGTCAAGTGGTGACTGGCGAGCTCAGAGCTCAGTTTGTTTGTTTATCTTATGCAACACAAAACAAGCCAAAATGCGCGAGCAGTGCTCGGGTTACCGCACTACGATACATGTGTACACTGCTTGTTCAATAGCATTAAGAGGTTAATATTATTTGTATTTCTAGGAAGTTGGGTGCCTACCATGAAGGTGGCAATGGAAATATTGACCGGAGTAAAAGTAGGCCCCCCCAGACCGCCACTGCGACCCCTAACTGCTCTGCAGCGTACAGAAATGATTAAGGAATTTTCGTCTAAAGGCATAAAACAGTTTTCATAAAAATTATGAGATAAAGACATACAGTTTTTCATCAAAAATTCGACTACATACACTTTTTGATTTATCGTAATGAAAAAAAGTTCATTTTCATATTCAAAGCTTTCTCTTTCATTATAAAGGAAAATTCCTCTTGAAAGTGTCAGAGCGCAGATCTACCCTCTGACAAATTTCAATATCAATTTCTATTCTGTTGTAATTTGTATAATCAAACAGAGTTATACACTGAAGAAATCATTCAATTTGTGTTAATTCGGAGACAGTTTTTTTTTAAAGCAGCATGAATATAATTTTAAAGAAAACAACACTAGTAAAAAAAACATTAATTTTTTATTTAAATTAAATACTTTACATCATGTAAAATTAAAAATATGTTTATAATAATATATATACATGTACATTTTATAATACCATTAAGCACACATGCAGCTAGACTTCCAAACGGAGTCTAGTAATAGTTGTGCTTCTAGATAAAGACTTATATAGGAGCATTTAAAAATGTATCAAAAGCTAGTTATGTAACAACCAACACAATTCTAAACTGTGAGAAACCACATCAGAATGTCATATTGCAAGAGATAGTTTGTTACTTTGATTGGGGCAAATGTCACAAAATTTTTAGTTTTCCGTGAGTAAATGAATGACACAAATGCTGATGGGACTAATTAAAATACAATATGGTATTTTCTAATACACAGGAAAGGTAAAAATAGGCACACAATCTTGGTTTTACTTCTAGGATAGAAACCATAAGTAAAGTGGTGTAAATGTTTTAAATATAAATTGTATTTTTTATTTGGTTGTAAGTAATTGTAAATTTTTAGATAGCTACTGCAGTTATTATAATATGTAATTATTGTAAACCATTTACAAAAACCAAGATTTTTTATTTTTCCGATTCTTAGATTAGGAATATTATCCGATATCCGATGAAATGGGGTAATGAAAAGGTACAAACTGAATTTAAAATGGTAATTATGTTGGCACTCACAAATTCATTTTTACGTCTGTATTGACATTTAAAAAAAAATCTATTATGAGAACTGACAAGAAAATTTCTATTAAAAGAGTTTAATTTTTTTAAATTTATTTATTTAACCACCTCAACAGGCCAGGAAGCCCAATTACAGAGGGGAACAGCGTCACAAATACCCAGGCTTGAGAAAAATCACTTTTAATATCATAAAATCACTTTTTTAAAGTGTGGTTTATCTCAAACCACCATAAAATGAATTGTATACATTTTATATATATATAACATTTGTAATATATAAGTGATGAAAAAACACAAAGTCTGCAATAGGATGAAGTAATATTGTGACAATATTACACTTCAGTTGTCTTACATAAGTACAAAACGAAATTTTCTATTCCTAATTGCTACAATTCTGATACAATAAAGACTTTAAAGTAATAACAAAACAAAATAATATGTTAAATAAAATATATATTAAAGTCAGAAGCACGCATTAAAATCGGCAAACTGTGATTGTAATAAACACTTTTATTTAATATCCCCGAGGGCACTAAAACTGAATAAAGTAAAATAAAAATTTGAATTCTGAGGTATTTTTTAAAAACTTAATTATACATGTCAAATGTGGTAAAAATAGTTTTTTAAAGAGTACAATTATTTTCCGAGATCCAACTGGTATTTTTATAAAATTTACAAACATATATTTTTTACGGACAATTGGGTTCTTTCCATTTTAAATTTTTTATTTAAAAAAATTGATTGAAAAATAACAATATCAAGGGAATTTTTTTTTAATTTTTACGATGTCATATGAATTTTTATAGCGCGGTTTGAAATAGCGCTTTTTCAAATCGCTCGCAAAATCCTCCATTTGGCGCGCATGGGGTGTGACGTCACATCAATATGGGCGCTGACTTCGTAATGAATTTTCCGCCTTTCATAATGAACGGGTATGACGTCATTAGCCAATAACGGGCGTTAAAAGTCACTCGTAATTTCGTGTTTTTAAAACATAAATTTATAAATGAAAACAACATTTTTGATCATTGTGTTTTATATCGTTGGAATTGTAAAAATATACTTTAAATATTTATAACGTTTTCAAGGATATTCATGCTATCGGGAACAACCCAATTGTTTTAATAACAAAATAATTTAAAGGAATTTTAAATTATACTACTACCAACAGCATAGCCAGTTTCCATATTGGATGTATTTTTAACATTGGTAGAGTAAAAATTATAATACTTCTAAATCTTAATTTAAAAACATGAATCATTACTTGGATACTAAATCTTAAATCTTAACCCTTTACCTGCAGCACATTGAAAACGATATTGATACTAACATGCTACAAATTTCAAGACATACTAAAGTGTATCAAAGGATGTTACGGTTGCATACAGAACGAAGAAAACAACGGGCGTAACATAATATGGTAAACTGACACAGGAAAATGTCTAAAAAAGTGTGAGTATAATACAAATGATTACAATGATTCACATATTGGTAGAGAAGGCAATTTGCTTTCAATGAAACCCAAAAAGATTAACATGAGCTTATTTTAAGCTGTCAATTTATTATTGTTATCTAGTATAAGTAGACACCTAAATGAGGAGAGCTTTTATTGCAAATAACCTCTTCTGTCAGTCGAAGTGACCGTATCCAATTTTAGACTCAATGCATAATAATTCTAAATTGACACCAAAACAATACAAGAATTACACTCATAATCACAGGGCTTCCCAGGACAACATGAATGTATGACAAACACTCCCCAAAGTATACATTGCACCTTTAAACATACCCATTGTGTAGTATGTTATCAACTGGTTGTCTCATTTCACATACTTATCGGATAGGTTACAAAATAATGTACAAAAATGATTTAGATTATCGAGATGATTGTATTTATATCTAGTCACGCCTTGGTGAGATTATACCCGCAGCCAATATTGTCCGTGTTGATAATTTAACTAGTTGCACCCTGTAGGTATTTAGTGGAAACAATAAGATTGTCAAATTTCAATACACTTTTACTGTGGGTTATAAGCAGAAGCAGTCATGGTCGAGGTCCGTTTATGTTCAGGCAAAGATATCCTAACTTTATGAAACATTTATTATTATAAATTTATTGATGTTATACTGTGGAAATTGTTTAAAACAAACAAATGAAAAATAATTTGTAAGCACAAAAAAATATACTGGTCCCGATTAAAACGTTATGTAATATTAAAAATTACTATACGGTCAAAAGAATGTGCTAATCTTTACAAATACATTTGATGAAACAAACTACATAACTTCATGATGTCAAACAATATTTAGAAAGTTAAGTGATATTTAGCATTTGACTATCACTTTAAAAAATATCATGAAAAAAGGTTGGTATTGTTTCGTCTTAAATGATTTCCACATTATTGAATAATAATTGACTATTATTGCGAGTTCGTAAATTCATAGCAGTGAAACTCTGTCTGGAGATATTCTACAAGTTATATATATTGTAGTTGTCAAACTATCATAAAGATTGTCATCGTGTTAATAAAATATTGCGTCACAATGAAGACGTTAAAAAGGGGTTTTAATTTAATACGATTGGACAAGAGTATCTCGCGGATCACACTGTGATGGCGGGGGCGCGGTGGCCGGGGTGTCAGAGCAGGGAGCAGCGAGACAGCCAGGCCGGGGGGCGCCGCGGGGGCTCCGCCTTGAGCTGCTGAGCGCCCCCCGTTTTTCCCGCAGTCGGATTACTTGCCTCCTGAAAAGATCCAATGCAAATTAATGAATGGTAAAAAAATTATACACATATTTTCCATGTATAGCAGATTAATAACGTTATTATAATTATTTGATCATTTATTAAGTGCCATTTCTGTGATAAATGACCTCAGACATTTTAGATACAACTGCTGAAATATTTATTTATATGATTACCGGTGAGAAAAAAACAGTGATTTTTGAAGCCCATGTGTTTGTAATGTTATTCCTCCGTTATTGGGCCTCCCGGGCCCAATATAATATTATATATAAAGATGTTTTGAAGTCTCCTTTATAGATATTTCATGATAAACCAAATATTACAATGATTCTATACAGACTGACTAGTTTTTTTAATTAATCTGGTAGAAGCCAAGAAAAAAAAACTATATTGATTTTTATATGAAAATAATACCCCGTAATTGAAAAGAGACTTGAATATTTTTGCCTTAAAAGGCTTTTTAAGAGTAGATAAGTGTCAAATAGTTTCTAAAAACTGGAACCACAGATAAATACAGAATGATTTCCTTTTAAATATTAAGAATGAAATATAATGTATCTATTAGGTGTCCCTTATATGACCAAAAAATTTTTTTTTCGATTTTGAAAACGCAAACCCTCTATCTTTTTTGCAATTACTATGGCCTATTCAGATTCGAAATTTTATATGTGTACAATGATTTTAACTCGTGCCGACGAGGCCTCAAAGTTTTTCAATTTTTTTTAAATAATACTCAAGTTGAAAAATAAGGGACACCCTAGTATCTATGTTTTACTTTTCATTTGGTGCAAATTCAAAAAGACTTTCCACAGATATTTTGAGCACATGCTTATTTGATTCGCCACATATCAGATAAAAATATTGTATTCCTAATGATTTCTAGTTGTGAGCAAAAAATATAAAAAAGTTCTTGCTGAAAAGGGGTGGCATGAACACAATCATTATACCCAGATAAACACAATCATTATCCCAGAAGCCTAAAAAAACATAAGAATCTTGGACATAAATAAGTGTTTGTGTTTATAAATTAAGGGGCATGGCGGTCACGTGAACCGCGACTGTTCCTCCATAATACATTTCTCCTGGAATTTAGCACAAGAGTGACAATTTAGCACAATGATTGAGGTATTTACCAGAAGTGTGTTTACATTTATTTCTTAAAGGAGATAAATGCATTATTACTTTAATGAAATATGTACTTTTTGGGGGTTACACTGTGAAAAATGCCATATTTTAAAGATTCAGGTTGTCAGTGCCTCAATGGTATAGATTAGAAAGATTAAAATTTATCATATAGGTACTTAAGTAGATTTATATAATATTATCTAGTGTTGAAGCATTCCAGTGAATTAAAGATTAAAAGTATGAATTATTGAAGAAATCAAAAAAACACCGTTAAGTTTAGAATGTTACGAGGTTAATAGAAGAAAAAAAAACATTTTTTTTAGTAAATTGCTGAACTGAAATCTAAATCTGTCTCGAAAGTAGTTACTTTTTTACTTGACGTTTATGTAGTATAATTTTTTCCTCTTAAAGTACTTTAATAGTTCTTTTAGCTCTCAGCGCCTTATAAAAGTAAAAACATAACCAAACTATCATACTCGAAACAAAGTATCATGCAAACTGTTCAAAATAAACAAATTTTAGAGGAATATAAAAATTTGTAGATGGGTATACTTTGTGATATTATGTAGCTATAAAGGTGTTGAAAAATGAGTTCTGATGAATAGTATTTATATTTTTATGGGTATTACAATGTGCTACATAAAAATAAAAATAATTATACTTGATCAAATGAATAATCTAATAGGCCTATGGTAACTGTTTTATAAATAAGACAATTTAAAAATTTAAAGAAATTTCTTTGATTCTTCATTTCAAAATGTGGAATTTTTGTGGTATAAGGCACTTTAACTAATATTTCAACGACTGAATGTGTAAAAGGATCAACTTCAATTATGTCAAAGTGGAGTTTATTGTTATTACCTAAATGAATTCCATTAACTCACAACTTTGATTTTTGTTAGTTTCCCCTTTTTATAATATTTAACTATAAATATAATATCCTTGTACATAATTTAACAGTAAAGATAACAATAATACTAATAACAGAATAATTAGATTGAGGACAATTTGGTGACACATATCCTGATGACATTTTATCAAACCTAATGAAAAAGGATGATAATACAATGAATTTTGATGCAACTGGTAAAGCATGTTCTATTATGCGATCAAAATAAAACGGATGCAAACCAAAGCATAGGATACTCAAACTTTCTTTTTACTTCTGCGGTGCGTAGATTGTGTGCATTGGGGGAAGAAAAATAACATTATTAATTTAATTAAATGGTACACAAAAGGGAAATTTCAAAACATTTAAAATACAGAGGTAAAGATAACAGGGTACAACACATGACCAAGGCGTATTAGCACGTAGGAAAAAAGAGAACATTAAACACAAGAAAATGGTTGCTTATTAAAATCTAGAAATAAAAAAGTTGTATTTATGACATGTCATAACATCTTGATAAAAAATACTAGGTATAAATATTAGTATAAGTATTTCTATTATAACTATTTATATTAGAATCTTTTGAAAAATAAGTCTGAATTCACCAGTGTTTTCTTATTTATGAGTAATGAGTAAGAAAACAATATTATGAAATTCCTGCATAATAATTCACTCTAGTATGGCATTCTAATCAGACGAGTAATGGAAAATGCCTAGGAAAAATAATAAGTAATCAATCGCTGGTCAATTTTCTAATCAAATTCATAAAGAAACGTAACCACAAATACCGAAATCTCCACTAGATTTTACCTAGACGAGGAAAGTTATTATTTTCACTTCTTTTTTGTTTCAGTCTTATATTAATTTGTAAATACTAAGTACAACTTACCAATTTCTTTTCTACTTTGGCTTTAATATCTCTGGCCAGGGTAAAGAAGGCGTCCTCTACGTTGACAGAGGATTTAGCCGACGTCTCTACAAACTTGATTCCATACTCTACCGCTAACTGTTCTCCACGTTCTCTAGACACCTGGGAAAGGAACAAAAGGTTGAACTTGATAATGAAGAAGAAATGTTGCAGGATATTCACTTTGCCTGGAATTTAAAGTAAATATGGTAAAGTGGATAAAATAGACCCACACATTAATGAAAAATTGTCATCACTGACAAGAGTCAATTATAATTATAGCTATGAGTTATAAAAATCATAAATTTTCCTATAAATAAACAAAATAAAATTATGGGAGATGTTATTATATTGATATAAACACAATGCATTACAATAACCAATTTATGCCACAATGTTTCTTGCTAAACAAATTGTTTTACGGCTTAGATAGGTGCCTACTGCCTAGGTAAATTAATTGTTGGTTATTTCATTATATATTTTTTAAATATGATTTTAAGACATACATACCTACTATTGTATGCAATTAAAACTATAAGGTAATATTTTTTATCTGATACATATACATACTAAAACTAAAATATTTTTTATCAAGAAGAACGGTGCATTTATGTTAATAAAATTAATATTTTTGAACAATTGAGTGTCCAATATAAACAAACACTGGATTTTATCCACAGCTAGTTTGCATTCAAGTTTTTAGTAAAAGATTTACCAATAAAAATGAAATTTCCAAATGTATTTTTGTCACAGGAATTGTTTTTGTAAGGCCCTCAATTATAATAAGGCAAGTAACAATACATTGTCAATTAAAAAAAATAATAAGACTCAAGAGAGACGAATCAATACATTTTTAGATAGATATTACAAAGATAAACTATAGATGTGAGTGAGATTATTGAATGAGTTTATTGTAACTCATGGGGAATACATGTAAAATGTATTTTTGAAATTTAAAAAAAATCCGATACAGTTAAGTTACCTACCAAGAAATAAATTCAATTTAGGTACCTGTCTCCTATCATTCAAGTCACACTTGTTTCCGAGTAACATCTTTTCCACATCGGCACTAGCATTTTCCTCGATGTTTCGAATCCAATTTTTTTCTGGGAATATTTTCAAAACTCTTTTCATTCGTCACGTCATAAACTAGCATAATGCCCATGGCCCCTCGATAATATGCGGTAGTTATTGTCCGGAACCTTTCCTGCCCAGCTGTGTCCCTAGAAATAATAAATAGCCCATAATCAAAGTAATAAATTCATAATGAAATAGTTGAGAATAAGTTTACACCAACTCTGATTAAGCAATGTAATAATAAGTAGGTACTAACCATATTTGCAGTTTAATTTTCTTTCCATCGAGATCTATTGTTCGAATTTTAAAATCTATGCCTGGAACAAAAATACAAGCTGTCATTTATAATTTTTGACATATTTATGAGGTAGGTACATTAAAACTTCTAATAAATTATGCAATTTTATTTTAACTTCATTATTGTAGTTTTATTTTTCTAAATGCATACTTCTGAAGGAAATTTAGGTGAATCATTCCTCATTAATTCCAATTAAAATCAATTATTAAAAACATGTAGACGTCGTACATTTCAAAGGTATACACAAAGATCTGTCATGTGGAGTAACGAAGCAATCATAGGACCTCAAAACGAGTAACAACATTTAATTACACAAATTCAAAACGAGAATTATTTTTTAACATAAAACAATGCAATTCATTCACAAATAGTAAATTAACCTTTAGAAAGATGCACTCAAGAATGTACTTCCAAAATGACTCACCGATAGTCGATATAAACGTGGTATTAAAAGCATCTTCGGAAAACCTAAACAATATGCATGTTTTACCAACTCCCGAATCACCGATTAACAATAATTTGAACAAATAATCATAAGTTTTTGCCATTTTTCTTAAAAATTGATTGACCGGATGTTAGACACAATTCTTTTGGCATATTTTGAGAATGAGAAATCGCCGTAATCAAAATGGTGTTGTCACTCTTCAAGTTCTAAAATTTTCAGAATGGGTACTTACCTATCTAACAAAAACAGAAGTAACTATTTGAGTTGGCTTATAAATAATTGAAAATATATTATTTCTGTAAAAAGTGTAAAAAAATAAAATAATTAGTTTTGATCAAACTCAGCGATGTGCCAATACACATGAAGGGTGCAGCTGCGCAATATTTTGTTTATGTAATGATTTACATGATCTAAAACATAAACTAGAGTGTACAAAGAATTCTCTTGCATTATTCCAAAAGAATCAGTCAGTAATTTTATACCTTACAAACGCATAAATAATTATTGAACCCTGGTTTTGTTATATTCATGGTTTTCGATGTAAAAGTAACTAATTGATTATTTTTGTAGTAAATTTTAATGTTTGAAGTAAATAGTATTATATGTATTATAATAACTAATATCTCCTTCTCCTATAGATGATTTCCTGAAAACCATTAAATTTCAAAATCAGTGAAGATACTATTGTAACCATTACATCCAGCAAATATAGCAAGGAATATTTTTTGGAAGAACTTTTCTTTTTAAAATCGCTGCCCTAGTTATTTAGGTTTCATTGGTATTAGGTTTGCCCTAATCATTCCACCTGTAAAAAAAAAATAAAGCGTCTCCAAAAAAAAAAGGTTCATTGAACATTCAACTACTAAGATAGCGCATTTAAAAGATAAGTAGGCACTAGCACAAAAGCACATTCCTATTTTTTCCACTCCAAGCAGAAATTTTGAAACATATCTATGGTTCAAGTGACATACCAAAAACCAGAGACAAAAACTAAAATCTTATGTGGTAATAGTTTATAAAAGAGATAAACTTTACATTTATTGTAGTTTCGGCGAGTTAATTGATTATGAATAATTAAACTAAGGCTATTTTTCAATCCTTCGAACCTGAGAGCTCTTAAGGCTAACGAGGTTTTCAGGGATTTTCTCTCATTAAACAACTTAAAATGCCGTGGAAAGTCGCTGTTTTCGCAATATTATATCCCATGACAAAACCTTAAAAGGCTCTGAAATTTAGCTCCTTCTGGATTGCGGTAAGTTTTGCCATGCGTTTTTAGAATTGCATTGGAAAATGCAGTGAATTATAATCGTTATCAAACAATCACTATGCACTTTGGACCTTGCAACAGTAGAGTATAAAATATTGCTATCCAAAAATGGTATTTATTTTGACATGGTGTTAACATTTTTCAGACCATATGCGATATTGTCATGATTGCCCTTGATATCATTTACAAACGAAATTGTTCTGAAACCTTTGTTAATTGAACAAGAATAATAAAAAATAGCAATGGCTCGATATTTTGAAGACAACATCTTATTCAACTTTAGCTGGGAACAAGTTGCTTGTGGTTATTGGAAAAGATATCCCAACCCTCAAAGGTGTGTATATTTTATTGTAAAAATTGATAAAATTGATATCTTCAAGATAAGGAATTTGTCTTATCTCAGAATTTGGATAAAAACAATACCGAAAAATGTTTGCGAAAACTGTATTGAATGGTCGGTGGGATGTTTGGCTGACCTGACAGTTAATGTTTTTTTACGTAAATGTTTAAGTAGATGTTGATATATTGAATGCTTTTAAAAACGTAAAAAAACAAATAACATATTTACATTATTAGCTATATTAACAATTTACTGTGTGAAAACATACAATAATAACTCACGATGATTGTGCTTAAAAAATATACATATTAAGCGTGTCCTTTCACAGACCGTACAGTTTTCAGAGCAATAAACTACAGTTTTCGGTCCCGCATAAAGTGCTTTTTTTATCTTAGTCTTTTAAAATAGGTCATTAACAAGAATATTTATGTCAGCACATTTACTAATGACATACAATTTCTGTCAATGTTACCAGCCTACATGTCCTATCGGAAGATGTTGTTAGCAGAGAATTAAAGGGGGGAAAACTTCACACTAAAACGTTTGCTTACAAAAACAAACCGGGTACCTAAATGGGGAGGAGAGAGGTAATTAACTTTTATTATATAATCAAATATATTGGTAAATATAATCCCTCATAATTTTTACTTTATTCTTTTGTTCTGAGATTCACAAAATTTCTTAATTATGTGCGTATTTCAGATTTTTCAACGCTAAATCTGTAAAGATTGTTGAAGAGAGTATTGTTGATCCAAAAAAGAAGATTTCTTATTACCTACACTAGAAATTTGGGCTATGCCAAAGTTATGGTAAGTTTTTCATTTCTAATTCTGAGTAAAAAGTTGTTTCCTTTAATATTCTTTTACAACCACTTCTGTGTTGAAAAAATGCTCAATGATGTCAATAATTTAATTCTCTTTGATAATTATCATTTTTTCGCTTGACATTATGTACGCATCATTAACTAAAGATATGTTTTTTGGTGCTTATTCAGAAATGGCGCTTTAGAAATTGTAAATGCGGGATCATCTGTGGTAGCTAATACAGAATTGCGCAGGCAGGAGCATGTCGGTTTCGGTTTATTTGATTGATTATTTAATTCTTATTGTTATTGGTAGATATCTTAAATGTGTGAATAAATGATTGCTCTAGTCATAAATTCTAGGGAGAAATCCCCGGACTTCCTTTTTATGGAGGAAAAGCCCGCGGTTAGCCCGCCTGCATTTTGTCTTAGTGTGTATCTGTTTAGTAAATAAGTTCTTTTGTTGTTTTATTTCATGTAGAGTGTAGTGGAGCGCGTGGTGTACCGGGAGGCGGCGGGGGGGAAGTGCGAGGCTCTCCGCTCTGCGTGGGTGGACTCACAGGTCATGGGGTTCTCCCGAGCCATCCGGGCCTTTGGCATTGATAGGTTCCGGAAGAACTGCAGCCACATGGTGAGGAAAATATTCACTGTAATAACTTGATGGTGTTAATAAGGATTATTTTTATTTTCTTGACTTCTGATACGTTTTAGAAGAATAGTTTCTCTTCAATATTATGTGTAGTAATATATATCGTTTTGAATTTTGGGAAGCCACGGGAATCAATGAATAATAATAATAGAATGACTAATAAAGCGCAGTTTTCGTGAGAAATCACCTCAAGGGCGCTGTACATAATTATGTAAAAACAATATAATGTTCAGTGCCCCAAGCCGTATTCTGAAACTGTTTAAAGTAATTCCAAAAATATTGTGAGTTTTTCGTGGCCGGCCTCTAAATTAAAGTCAAGTGCATGGGAAAGAGAAGAATAAATCAAGGATTGTGTTTGTAGCACTTAACCTTTAGTGAAAATATTAAATAAGTTTTTATATTTTAGCTTAATTTTTTATTAAAATTTTAGCTAAAAACAGTTTTTTATGAATTCTTCCTATAGTGTTACAATTCATACTCGTATATAAAAAGTACTGCACGCTCCTGGACTCCGATCGGTTCATTTAATCGACTCGCATACATTTAATTTGAAATCTGTTCATCTTCAGGTGATTGGTTTCAACCACGTGCTGTCCAACATGTTCCCCGTCCTGGGTCCCCCCCCGCCCCTGCCCACCCGGCCCGGGCTGGCCGCGGGGCTCAAGGGAGTGAAGGAGGCGGCTGACCGTGCCACGGCCAACGTGTGTACGCTTCCCGTTCACCCCAACAGCAGTTCATGATCATTCGGCCGCTAGACGCAATCGCCAACACCGTACTCAGCGAGACATTGCACAAAGAAAGATTTAACAGGCAAACATATACGTTGATCATTCGTATTAGTTGAAAATCAGAAGTGTAAGTTAAAATTTACAAAAAATCATTCTTTCATCCATACTATAAAGAGAAGTTTTTTTTCATTTTTACACTTTCAATTTATAACTATTACCAATGGTCAAACAACAGGGCTTTGGAATTTGAATTCAATACTAGTATGCTGCTCATTTAGCTGCTTATTTCAAGATGTGTTCTTGGTTTTGGCTTGAATTAAAAGTACTTTTGTGGTCACATTTAAATAATAAACAAAATATTTTTTTTCTCTTGATTTGTGTATTGTATTCGTAAACATCGTTTAATTCATGGCGAGTTATTCTACTCACAATCTTCAAATAAATAAAAATGGTAAAATATCATTATATTTCCAACAGCAGTATTGATTTGTAATATTTCATTGTTATATTGGAAAAAAATTATAGGAATAAATACACAGCTTTATTACTTATTGATTCTACATACATTAGTGAATTGTCAAATGAAAACAATACATAGAAAAAATATGTAAATATTGTACATCTATAAATTTCATTTAAAAAAGTAGATTTTTTTATGGATTTTAAGTTAAAATTCCGCATTGGTTTTGTCCAAATTATGTTGAAAATTCGCCATAACGCTGCCCCTGTTTTTCATGTTGATAATTGTGCTAGGCATAACATAAGTTCTTGTTTGTGCGATGTCTTCATCAATCGTAGCAATACGTTCCATTGAAAATGATACTTGCCAGGAATTGCTAATGCTGCCTCAATATAACTTCTGTGTCCAATAAAACTACTAAACCAAGAAGGGTTTAAAAAAGCTGTTCAGAGTTGTGGATTATTTTTACTAAAATTTTGGTATGCAGTAATGTAATAATAATAGTGCTCATATAAAATATGTATTTAAAAGTCAGATGTGTTTTAATACAGAGTTTTTGTTTTTTTACCCACCTCAAGAGACCAACAGATGGAAACGTAATGAGTTATTTATCACTTAGAGCGACAGTTATTTAAAATTAATATAAAATATAATAATTTATCAGTAATAAATAATTTATTATTCATGTTTCAAACAACAGGCATAAATAAATTATCGTGTTTTTATGCTAAAGGTGTGCTAATGCTATCCTCTTATCTAATTTAAAGTGAGGTATCGTATTTCTGAATCATGTGCTATTTATCATTATCAGATTATTGGCAGCTTGACCTCTGAACCTTATACAAGTAAAAATAGAATGTAGTAATTATTTTTTTTTGTTATATTAAAACTACATTTATGTACCATATACATGAATTAATATTAAAACTATCATTCTTAATATCCCTTGTTGATCTTCAATCTACTTTATATTCAAATATTTCTTATAATTTTTACACTTATTTCACATTAATTAAAAGAGCTACCACGATTTTCAAAATTATATCTTGTTTTTGCAAACTAAACGCTAACTTTAAATATTCACATAAAAGCACACGTTTTGAATAATCACATTAGTAAATTTGGACACCTACTGATAATATTGAGAATGGTGGAGCTACTCTAGAAGAACTGTTGCTTTTAAGAGGTAAAAATATGTTTTCTATGAAATGAATCCATTCCCTGCCTGTTATATTATATTTTTGTGTATATTATTATATAGAAGGATATGTGTATTGAACTGACAGGTTTATGTTTAGTAATCTATTTTACTAACCCGAATAATTGTATTAACAATCATGTTTCCTTTTGATATTATGAACCCATAAAACAAATTAAAGTATACATTATTCAAATGATTTTAAAAAATTTAAGTGAATTTTTATTGACAGGCTTAAATTGTTATTCAACACCTTAAATTAATATTATAGCATTGTAATTTTCTTAAAAATATTCCCTAGATTAAGTCTATGTTTTAATTTGAGTGTTTTCCAGTAGAAATTAAAAATAGTTTTATATGTTTAATATAGGAAGTTTTCAATCCTAAAAATAAAAAAAATTTGGGTCCTAAATTTTTTCCACATTTTCTCAATGTTTAAAGCTGATTTTGTATACATTTCCGCCAAAAATTAGCAATTTAAATGCTAGGCAGCACCAGAATAGTATAAACTCAGTTTTTAACAGAAACAAATTATTGGCAGCCAATATTTATATTTTAACTCTTACACATTAAAAAAATGTATTTTGGATACATATGTTTAATCTAATTTTAATTTGAGTATTTTTTTTAAATAATGGATTTTTATAAATACTTTTTTAAAGTTTTTTGTAAATAATTCATGTACATAGTTTTAATTATGTATGTAAATACCCTAATAATGGATCCATATCAGGTCTGAATATTTAGCACCCATCTTTGATAGCCAAATATTACGCAGTTATAGTCCTCTGCAGATCAGGTCATCCATTGTGAATTATGTTTAATACTAGGGTCTACATATACATCTTGTCAATGAAATTTTGAATGTATATTTAATAAACATTTTTGGATGTAAGTTATACCAAACTTACCTACAAATAAAAAAAAGGTTCAATAATAATTAACAAGCAAAAAGGGTTGTCATGTACAGTGTACATTCATTAAAATAAAATAAAAATAATCTCACATGGTGTTTTTTTGCGTGATTGAGCTTCACCCTATTTATTTGTCTAGATGCATTAATTCAAATTATTTTGAGTTTGGGTTTGAAAAGCCAAGACTTTAAAAGAGTGGCAATTTTTTATTACTTTAAAAGGTTGAAAATTGTTCATTAAAAACTCTGTATATTTTCAGCTATATTTAAAAAATATATCTATGATTTATTTTTATTTATTTAATTAAATTTTATATACAGCTTCACATTGAATTTTTTCATTATATAAAAATTCTTAAAATTTCGCAACTAAGTTAGGGATTTAGTTGTAGATAGATTACTTTTAAGAATTTGCCATAATAATAAAGTAAGGTTTTTATTATTTGATGATTTACATTATATTTTTGTAGTCTATCAAAATTATTATAAGATTATAAATTATAAGATCGTTGAATTTATTTTGTAAAATCAAAGAAGTAGCAAATGCGACAAATATGTAATTATGTATAATTTCCATTGAGTTTGTTAAAATTGCTTCATAACTATATGTATTACGTTCAATAAAACTAGAAATCCTAGAAAAAAAACTGAATTTTTTAATTATCGTATTCGGTGACCATGTTTTTTATTAATGTTCCATTATAAACACGGTAAATTTTAATTCAATTAAAAAAAAAACAGTCAAGATTTTGAGGTAAGTAAGTACCACTTCCAAGTAGCACTTCTGGGAACAAAAGTCATGGTAACAAGAACTTTGTTAAACAATGAACATGTGCGTGGTAATAATATGTTGTTAACACTAACAAAATTATGAAATATTAATTTCCCCTTTCAATTTTAACTAACAGAAGTGCTAGACAGAGTATCAAAAGTTACTAAGACTTTGTGGATGTTGCCTTGTAGAAAATGACCACATTGGTTAATGTTACGACAATGCATACTGCCTTATAGGTGCTAAGACCAGTGCACAGGTTTCGAGTAGAACAAGCTAGGAGGACAAAAGTATTTTAGATGGTTTTTCTACATAAAAATATTTTATTTTATGAAAAAAAATCAGAGTCGATTTAACCCAGATTTTAGGTATATATTTGTAAAAATAGTTTATTTTTATGTTAAACATATTTTATTAATTTATACAGGTATGAAATTGCATTAAATTGATTTATATATTTATTAATTAGTACTACATAATGTACAAATGCATTAAAAGAGATATTTATATATGGCAACAATTTTTTTAATCCCCATATACCTACATCAATTTTTTAGGTATTTCTAAGATTTTTAAAAACTATAATATGGAACTTTAAATACTTTTACATGTATTTCTACATATAAATAATAACTAAATTATTGAATAATTAAAAAACACACATTTTATTCTTAACATTTATTAGTTACCTATCCATAAATCCATACGAGAAATAACAAGAAAGCTTAATGTTTTAAGTTCCAGCAGTTGCTAGAAATAGTTATGATCTCTGATTATTTTAAACGGGTGACAAGGTCTATTCAAATAATTCTTGACAGATATTTTGTATAAAATATTTATTTAAAAATCATTACTACTAATAATAAGTAATACATACAGATTACAGTAAAAAAGTCTTATCAAGTATTATAATATTTAAAAAATTCTAAATCAAAAAAATTGGGATGTTTAGGATAAAAATACAAACAACTTACAATTTACAAAATGAATATGTAACAAACGAACAGCCAGTTCCACTGCTGTTGCCAATTCACTAACACTTCGCGGTTCCACGAGGTCTTTGATTTTCTTTTTTTTTTACTTCAATGATGATTCTTCGAAGTCCTTCCTGGGTCTACCAATACCTACTGGCGTCAAATGGTGGTTGTGATGATGTGGAAGCCTTCAGAGCGTTAAAATGAACGCAAAACTGAAAGTCCACGCGGTTCCACCAGCTCTCGTTGTTTTTTAAAAACCTTTCCCTTTTACTTTGGCATGTTTTCCATTTTTCGTCAAATTTTTGCGATATGCTCTCTATTTTCAATTTCATTTTCTTTATGGACTCATCAACAACATTGTTTAATATTAAATTTTGATGACAGCATAAAAAATAATTTTGAGTTTCTGTCATCTTTTACCCATTCTTCAAAAAAGTCCACTTTTTTAATAGTGTAAACATCTTCTGAAAAAAAATTAAAATAAAAAAAGGCAAAATAAAGCAAATAGGTTTTTTGTATTATTTGAAAGTTTAATATAGTAGGCTCAATATGTATAGTACATAAATTCGGTAATCTCTGGTAGCTGTTAGTTACAAGCTTTTAAATTTGAAAAATAAGGTTTTTATTTTTTTATTATTCCTCATTTTTTATTTTTTATTTTTCACTGTTTAAATACATAACGATTATTTTTTTTAGTGAATAAATAAACTTCTTATCTTCAAATATAGAATCCATTTTTTTTTTTAAATCACTACGTAAAGCACAAGATATTTTCATAGGCGACACAAAATCGATACTAATTGATGCATGCAAATGCATTTACCTGAAACCTTCACTTTGTCCCCCGATGACTCATGACTATGGAATATTTGGCACTAATGATTCTCGGAATAAGAAGGGTTGTTTACAATATGACATCACTAGTTTTAGGAAGTTTTGAAATGACTTTTGTCTTCCTAGCTAGTTCTACGTAAATCCTGTGCAGTGTGGTAACTTATGTAGTACTTTCATGGCGGTTCTACACAATGTGCACTCACCGCGAAATTGCGTAATAAATGCGCACTTAAATGGGACCGAAAACTGTACAGTTTTCTGCACCAAAAACTGTATAGTTTTCGGTCCCGTATAAAGTGCGTATGAATCTGTGATTGTCAAAAACATCTTTGGTTGTCATAACTGTTTTTTTTTGTCTATGGTTGTCATGTAATAATCTGTGGTTGTCATCTTTCAAAAAAGCTTGGTGCATTGCGTTTCATATTCACATTTTTATTCATATTTTTATTGTAAAGTGTAAAGAAATAACTAAATGCTTACTTTATAGCGCCTACTTGACAGCATACTAGAAGAAAAATGTTTTACCACGTAAGAATTGATTGAAATAAATGACTTGAAATGAATTATTGTTTACTTCTATGTCTCTCGTTTACTGATAATTGAACACCAAATTTAATCAAATTCTTTCATTTTTGAATAATATTACGCACAATTAACAGACAGGCATACTGTTATTTATGTATTTTGATCATAAAACGATTTATTATCGATATTAAAAGAGTTTGGTTATGTAGTGAATGCCACCGTTACTGTAATACTTGTTCGCTTTACAGATATCTCTTGAACACGAAATACTTTTACACCCGCGGTACTTTGGCCTCCAACTCTTAGAAACTGTCAAACAAAAGTTATATTCTGAAGTTGAAGGAACTTGTACTGGAAAGTGAGTATTCAACATTCAATCATAAAAATCATATGATCGGCTTTAAACAGATACTAGGTGGAATGGGGAGTGTTGTAATACATCAAGAAGCCACTTAATCTAGACAGGTCATACTCCTTATAAGCTCCTAGATATCCGTATTCCCTTCCAGAACTTATTTTTCACTCTTGAGATGTTTATAATAATAATAGAAGAGTAGATGAAGGCGTTACATCGCAAAAATAAGAAGCTGAGAAAGCTGGGTTTAATGGTTTGAAATATCACATTCGTCTACTGTTTAATTAGGTGTAAACAGAGTACTAGGTGAAAAAAAAGATTTTCAAAAATATGCACAGCGTCTTGATCCACTCGCCAATAAATGTATTTTTATAATTTAATATCATCCTCCACTCATTGATTTTTACTGTAATTGTGTTAAATTACCTAATTAACTAAATCTAAACAAAATCCATGCATTACGTTCGATCCTAATACCAAACGTTGGGTGTAACTTAACAACTTGCCGTGCTTTTTATGAGGACTAGTCTATTGCTAAATCCATAGATAATAGGTTATGAAATTTATACAGTAGGTTAAGATAGGTTGGGTTTAATAAAATAATTTAAATCAAATGGCTATTTAAAATCAATATCCTTTATAATAGGTTATGAAATTTATACAGTAGGTTAATGATAGGTTAGGTTAAATAAAATAATTTAAAATCAAATAGATTTTGAAAAGCGAAATTTGACAGTACATAATGAAGGCGTAACCCAATTGCGTATCAACCAATCACAGCTTTACGCTTTACTCTACAAACCAGAGAGAAAAAATGTTTTGAAATTTTGACAGCTGCACGGCAAGTTGTTAAGTTACCCCAAACGTTGTACTCAATTGTTATGATTAAATTAATGCTTATTCTGTTTTTCCAGGTATGGTTTTGTGATAGCTGTAACGACAATAGACAATATTGGTGCTGGTTTGATCCAGCCAGGGCAGGGGTTGTCGTGTACCCGGTAAAGTATAAGGCTATCGTGTTCCGGCCGTTCAAGGGAGAAGTACTGGACGCTATAGTCACACAAGTCAATAAGGTTTATATTGTGCACCCATTAATTGACCCATAACCAGTTATTTTGATAGTCAAATAATTTATAACTGGTTATTTTTATAATCAATTGATCAACCAATAATTGTTAATGGTAAAAGTAATAGACTAATGTGTAATATTATTATATATATTTTGCCAGTATACTAGTTGCTAGTTAGTGTACTAACAAATTATTAGACTAATGAATAATTTGAATTATTCAATTATCGGCATAATAAAATAATTCAGTTTATTGAACAATCAAATTGTTTGATTATCATAATCTTATATGCTCATAGCTACTATTAATCTTACAAATCCTACCTATATTGTTGCTGATCTTATTGATTCATCAGTAGTTTTTTAAGGAAAAAAAAAATATCGGTCCTTACTAAATACTTAATCCGTATAATTTATATGAATTAATTTAAAAAGTAAATATTTGATTATTCTCATTAAACGGCAGAGATGAGGATAGAGATAGAGAAGAGATCTCAAGAGATAAGAAGTTTGAAAGGGAATATGGGTATCTAGCGTTTATTGAGCTTATGACCATTTATGATATTTTTTGGCTGGATTAAAACAGCCAATGTCAGGTCATAAGCTCTGTAAATGCCTACACATCTTATATTCCCTTTCAAACTTCTCATTTCTGATGAGATATCAGTATTAAAATTATCATTTTTTTTCTCAGGTGGGAATGTTTGCTGAGATTGGTCCTCTTTCCTGCTTCATTTCGCATCATGTAAGTATTATTTGTAATTTTACTTCACCCTGTAATGCACAATTGAGGCAGATCACATACAAAAATAATAAAGAATTGCTGCACAGCACGGCTTATAGTACTACTTCACTCTTCATAATGGAATAGATGAGGCTGCTGTCGCGTTTACATTCTGCGTGTAGTTGTCAGTTGAATCCGTATTTTGCTAAAATGCGCTTGAAAAATTATTTTGCGAGAGTGAAAAAAGCTTTGAAAAATCTAAATAAATTCTTGCAATGTAACCAAAACTTTTGTAATTCTCCGTCAAAAACATACTTCTACAACATCCACAGCAAGCCATAAAAAATAAATGTAAAATTATCCTATTATCTTAAATAAATTAAATGAACAGAAAATTTTCAAAGGCACAGGTCTACCTACAAGCAGACATAATATTTACATTGAAAAATAATTCTGACAGCACATTATTTGTTATTGCTTCTCGTAAATAAATGACCTCAAACTGAATTCAATTAGTATTGAAAATAATTCATGCATTTGATTGATAAAATAGTAAATGTCCGTAGTCTTTTTTCAGAAGTTATTTTTTAATGAATTAAATCAAACTTTCAAATTTTATAGATTATTCTCCCAACTGGTTTCAAAACAACTCCATGTTTCTTTATCATGGAATGGATTGAAATTTGTAAAAAACAATTAGTTTTTATTTGAATTTATAACTAGGCATGACTGCAAAGTGAGTTCTGATAATTTTTAATACATCTTTTATCTGTGCATAATTCTATAAATTTATTTTGTTTTCCAGTCCATTCCCGCAGATATGCAGTTCTGTCCGAATCAGAATCCTCCATGTTACATGACCAAGGAGGAAGATGTGGTAATACAAGCTGAAGATGAGATCCGACTAAAGATTGTTGGAACAAGGGTGGATGCTACGGGGATTGTAAGTTATAATAATATGTCACACCATAAATACTAAACTACACTAACTAAAAAAGTCAACTTTTAGAAAATCGTAAAAATGGGATTTTATTTCGGTACTGTTTCATTAAAAAAATATATTTTTATTTTTTATATCTCGACAAAAGAAAGAGCGATAAACATGTTTTTTTACAGTAATGTGGCGGTCGATGTGAGCTATAACGTGGTAATCTCAGTTTATTTTCTACGAATTAGGATTTAATGCAGTATAATATTCATAGTACGACGTGGCTCATTTAAACATTTCATTTCATTAAACCTTTCAAAATAATCTATAAAATATTTTTTGTATTTTCCTATTTTAAATTTATTATTGATTAGCTGATATGCCCCCATTATTTTGGTCTTGTAAGCTAATAATAAGCAAATAACCATGTGCACCTATACTGTCAAGCCTGAAATAAAATAAAAATACTGCTTAACTGTACTTAAGGCTAAATGTTGGCTAAATTTCATAAGTGCTAAAACCATAGGCTCTCTAAGTACAATTAAGTCATGTTTTCTTTGTTTTTACTATGTTTTAGGTTAAAAAATAAATAAAAATGCAATAATGCATCCTTAAAAAGTTAGAAAAGTCTGCGGGTTATTTTAGCCATTAATATCTATATTGTTTTCTTTTAGTTTGCGATAGGAACACTCATGGATGATTACCTCGGATTGATGGGAAATTGATTGCTTTCCAATCTTACATTCGCTACAGGTTAGCGGAGAGACAACATGACTAAAATGGCATAGTTGATATCAAGAGCTATAATTTTGGAACAAACATACAATCACTTGTGTGGAAACAAAAAATTTGTTAGATATTCCAACGTTTCTGGCTGCATTGTAATCACTTGCGAAAAAATTCCAATAATAATTTTTATAATGGAGGGAAAAAAATGTTGACGGTGAACCTCGATTAAATAAGTTTTTGTTTAAAAATGTAATGTACAGATCAACATTTTATACTATGCACATGTGAGAAAAGACTAATTATTTCTAGCCAGCTAGTCTTTTTTTTCACTTAGGTCAATCAAGGTGAATGTGTTAAGTTAACAATAATTTATTGCATACTAAAATTATGGAAAAAATAACATTGACTTGTATGTCATACATACTACTATTAGGTACATGTAGTAGTAGTAGTATGTCAGGCTTGTACCCCACAGATTTATTTGTAAATAAACACAAATTTAATTTTTAAAAAAGTATATTTTTATTTTAACTGGAACTTTGCGTGACTCCAAATGTTGAGATCCAAGTTTGTTGACTTGAAAAAACAATGCCCCATTTATTTGTGGTGTTGAAAATAATTAAGTAACTACTACTGCTACTTTCCCTTATCCCCACCCAAATGGTGCATAGGGCACTGCATCGGTACACCAAGTGCAGTGTATCGTGATCATTGTTTTACATGAAGGTAAGATGATCAATCATACGCTTCAGCACCAGTCCAAGGTGCATGCAATATTAATATAAAAATCACATTTAAAGAAATATTTCATGTTGACCCCCTACGGGAATTGAACTCGCGACCTCATGCATGGTAGCCAAATGCGCTACCACAATGCTACGAGACGACAATTGAGTAAACATTAAATGAACAAAAATGTCTTCGAGATACTCAAGGTTATAATGTCCCAACCTAACATGGATGTGCGAGTAGGTATATCTACCAAGTGGGGACATGGAAAATATAAATCATTCAATTTTGTATTCCTGACATGTCAATTAAATAAATAATGTAGGCAACAATATATTTCCCACAATGAGGACTCTAGTATCAAACAGAATAGTCACAATTTAAAAATATTTCAGTTGAGATGATTTTCTGAAAACTGCTCCATAAAAAACTCGAGTCTTATTTTTAAATAATTAAGTTTAGTAAAAAGAACAACTCGAAACGATCTGGTTTTAACAATCAGCCAATGGAAGTGTTTATTCGAGGAGAAAAAAATATGGAAGATAAAATTAAACTACTACTACCACTGCTTTCCCTTACCCAATGGTAATGGCATATTAAAATAATGAATGCATTTTATTTTGATAAGTTGATAAGAACTCAGAGAAGAGTGATGCTAGTTATCAGTACCCATTATTTTTATAATAATTGATGAGTGATTGATATGAAACATTAAATAGGTGTATCAATCGCAACCAATTTGACGGCAGTTTCCATTTTTACCTACACATAAAACTTATTAATTATTACAGTGAATAATATACTACTGAATATTTATCCATCGTTATCACGGCGAAATAGTGTAAATTCGCTAACTAAACTATAATTTCTGATGACGTACATACTATTAATGATAAAAATCTGTAAAATATTTAAGCATTCATCAACATTTGATTTTTATAATTTATTTTATTGCATACGGTACATCAGCAGTTTTCAACATTTTCATGTTTTTTTTTGCAAATTACCCCAAATTTTCGTTGAGGGCACTATGCCACGTGACCTTCGGCCGCTTTTCCATACAATCGTATTCCTCGATTTTATTGCATACATCAGCAGTTTTCAACATTTTCATGTTTTTTTTTGCAAATTAACCCCAGTTTTCGTTGAGGGCACTATGCCACGTGACCTGCGGCCGCTTTTCCATACAATCGTATTCCTCGATTTCCTCGCCGGAGTTTAGCACTAGGGCAATGAGTTTTTCAAAAGTTTATAATATTATATCGACCAAAAGGGTGTTTGTATCGTTTTATTTTCAAATAATTTATTTATCTCCTTGAACAAATAACACATAACGACCTAAACACGTTATACACATTATACTCTTAAAATAGAACACAATTTTTTTAAAGCTACAATCGACGCCGACGTTCGAAGCATTGGTCGTCGCGACAGCAACGTCGAGTCGACGCCTCGCCGGCCGACGCGACGTGCGACGTTATGTGTTCTGCTGATAGTATTACCGTAGGCGTTTTTAATGTAGTTTATTAAATTTTTGCATCTATGAAAAAATCTGATTAGTAGCACAAAACAGAATAAAAACAATCTGAGATACTTTTTTAGAGACTTTACTACATTTTTTTAAATTAGAAAATAGTAATTTGACTTCATAAAATATTATTTTAATAATTGTGTGTCTCAGGTATACGTTTTACTAGGCAAAATATTGATTAAAAAACATTTTTTCTCATTACGTACCAGTTTATTTACGTTCTTGGGTTATCGAGTTTTATCTTTTATCTATATCGACGTGAGTTAATTAGCCACGTGATTTTTTTAAATACTACGATTATTGTAGGCCCTTTTGCCTTTTAATTTAGGGTAAACTTTTAAACTTGTGTTTTGAAATTTTTAAACTTGATCTAGGAAAATGAGGCATAATTATTGAGATATATAAAAGGAAAGTGATTATAACACAAAAATCACGGACAATTGGTATTACACACATTATGAAGAAGCACATGCTTTACTCGTATTTTATCAGATATATGGATGCGATTTTGATTTGATTGATATATTATTTTAATAATTAAAATAACTTATTTTTGTATTTTTATGTCGGTATCTATCTTCCTACAATTTATGATAAAATATCTTATTTTAAATCTAATAATATTTACGGCCATACTTACATTATATGTAAATGTAATGTAAAATCTGCTTCTTTTATGATGGAGAGCAAAAAATAATAATAAAAAAAAAAACAGAAAAACAAAAAAAAAGTTTTTTAAAGTAAAAAAAGAGAGCAGGTGCCTATGTGTAAAATAAACTAACTTGCCATCACGCCATTTCTCCGAAGGGGAAGGCAGAGAGGATAGAACGCTACATCACTCTGACCTGGCACATTTCCCTTGCTTCCTCCACATTCATACATCTTCTAGTGCGCGCACGTCGATTATTCCGACAAAACATCGACAGAATATTATATCGGCATTCAACCGTAAGAAGGCGTACATAAAATGCCCCAAAAATAGCTAAAAGTGATGAAATATTTCATTATACACGGAGTAACAAAACACGTAGTACAACCCGAAAACTGTTGCATCTAGATAATACCTGGAGTCGAATGTGTAAAGATGATTTTTTAATCCGAGCTTCGATTTTTTTTTTCTTCTTTCAAAGCTTTCATAAGTAGGTACCATAGATTAAGTAAAAATGTACGAATTCTTGTAAAAATTAAGTTTTTGATTTTGATTTCCTAATACATAGTACTTAATTGACTAATTATTCAACTTCTTACTCAATTTTCTCGAAAACTATGAGTCATTTCTTTACAAATTTTCGTTGTCTTCTCTATTACGTCCCAAGTTATTATCTTTACTTGATTAGTAATAATTACATCAATTTCAATTAATTTATATTGTAGGCCAGTGGAGCAATTTGAGGTTTTCTCGTTTACTTCCATTAGAACATGCATAATCACAAATAATAGAAATTTACGAGTAAATTAATTTATATTATGTAGAATTTTAGATCCACGCGCAAACACAATGCCTCATAAATAATATAACCTGAGGTTACCTATTTTACAAAGCATGTTAAATTCTGTCAATTTAATTAATCCAGCATGAAAAAGTTTCAGTCATATTAAGATGTAAACCCAATTTCAATTTTTATGAAATCAAAAACTAGTAATGATGTATTTAAGTATCGTGAACAGTTTTTTTTTTCTACATTTTGAAAAAACATATTTTATGGAATTGTTTATTTACACCCGAATTTAAGTAAAATAAAAAAAGTGTTGTAATCTTATACACACACGAGTGAAACAAGTTAAATTATAATATTTAAAATACGTTGTATAAATAATTGACAGTTTTCACTCAAAAATATAAAATTAAAAAAATACCCAAATACAGGATTACCCTATCAATCCTTTTGTTTATTTGCGATATCTCAGCAGAGATGAAGAAGCTGTATCCAAGCTCGGGAATGTGGATGTTCAAGCGTTTACAGGGCTTATTTAAATTTGATTTTTTAGTAGTTTCTTTGTACCTATGTATTTTCATGTACGTAATAGGTTCATAGTCGACAAATCTTAACATTATTTTTCTGCCTGTATTCACTTGTTTATCAACAAGATATTCTGTCTCAAGGTTTCAGATAAGTATTAATAATGAGTTTTTAATTGGTTTATTGATTTTTGATTATTATTAGAGTATTTTAAAGAATTTCTAGGCGTTCATTTATGTTGCGACACTTTCAAACATTATTTTGAAGGGGTTATAATAATTTATAGACGTTTCATATTAAGTCATATTGCACTAGACTACTGGACTAGTTTAGGTAGAATGAACTATAGAATTTCAATTTCATACCCACCAAAAATATATTATGCAAAATATTTTTTTCGTAAATACCGTAAAAAAAACTTAATACCTACTTGAATCGGGTCGTGATCTAGTGGTAGTCATGGATTAGATAACACTAGTAAGTTTAATAATCCCACTCCAGCCGGAGAGATGAACTCCAGCACAAATTGTTGCTTCTGCTTACTGGCACAGTTATTTCCGACTATTTGAAAGCAACCCGGAATTTAAATATTTGAGCACGTATTTTGTAAAAATTAAAATGTTTCTTTTAAAAAATAAAATGAAGGACACATTAAAAGAAGAATTACTTACTTACCGTCGTTGAATGAAAGACGTAGAGAAAATAAATAAATAAGCAATCATTTTTGTTTTCTAGACTTTTAATAGTTACCCGCATTTCCCCACGCTTCGCATTGTTGATTTGTAGCCATTTGTCAAAGAATATAGAAGTGTGGAGAGCCTTTAGAATATTTTCCATCCAAAAATTTGAAGAAGTACACAAAGCTGAGGGAGATCCCTATATAGCAACCGTTGTGACAAAACTTGAATCAATCAATCAGAGCTCTTGAAACAGATCTCTGATTTATGCGTAGGTACTTTATCCGGGACCGAAAACGGTTGAGTTTCATGTGAAGTTTCTCGTTCAGAAAACAGTACATTTGTACAGTCTGTAAAAAAAAAGGTAAATGGCTGAATTTTGTATATTTTTAAAGCATGGTTAGGTATGTTATTATCGTACGTTTTCAGACAGGAAATTTTTAATAATATAGCTAATAATGTAAATATGTTTTTACGTTTTTATATTTTTTTCCAACAATTTTCTTCGTGCAGGTGCGTTCACGAATATTTGAATACCCACTCTTTCTACTATATATTATGTACTATGGGTCTTTATTAAAAAAAACAGTCAAAGATTGAATTTTTTCTAGAAGAGTTAAGGTGACAGCCTAATAATAATTATTGTTTCATAATAATGTAACATAATAATGTCAATCCAATGACCGATTGGATTGACACTGACTATCCAATCGGCCAATAAATTCCGTGTAGCGCAAAGGGCAATGGAGCGAAGCATGCTCGGCATCAGTTTAAGAGACCATGTCACTAACGAGGAGATAAGAAGACGGACTAGAGTCATAGACGTCATAAAAGCTATCTCCCAGCTGAAGTGGACATGGGCTGGACATGTGGCACGCCAGAATGAGGACCGATGGACGAAGCGCCTGCTGAACTGGAGACCTAGAGCTGCAAGGAGACCTGTAGGAAGACCACCAAGAAGATGGACAGATGACATAAAAAGTACTGCAGGATCCAGATAGCAGCTCGAGGCCCAGGACAGAAAGCAGTGGACCAATATGGGGGAGGCCCATGTCCAGCAGTGGACGAACAATGGCTGATGAAGAAGAAGAAGAAGAATAATGTAACAATAAAATACACTCTTACGTAGTATTTAAAATACCCAGACAGACTAGTATATCATTGTAACATAATTTTGTAGGTTCCTATAGTAATAATTATCCGGAAATAGAATAATGAGATATACCAAGATATTTATGTATTTGATCTGAGATATGTATCTCGTCTAATGTCTCGAGTCTCGACAGTAATTAAAATCGTAATATTTTCATTATTAATTTACCTGCTGTAATTAATAATATACCTACTTTCCAGCGATTATTGTAGACAAAGAATTACACAAAACTCAGTGGATTATAATACATTATAATTAGACTAGGTAACTAATAATAATACATTATTGTTAATTGTGGAGATTGCGTGTATTAAAATTGTATCAATTACATGGTAATAAATTTATAGTAAAATCGTCGAGTTAAAAGATGACGTGTCCACATTTTACCAAAATTTCGGATGAGTTAAGATTTTTTTACAATCCGAGGTCACTTTTGCCCTGCACTTTGGCGTAGGACCTGGGATTGAAATTTTTAAGCATTAAAAATAAAAAGTCACGTAGACTACACCTAAAGCATATTATAAAATTATTTCGTGGTAAATTTAAAAACAATATTCAATATTACTGAAATAATAGATAAATAGACTAAAAAAAGGTGGCACAATATAACAAAAATTTACTAAGTTTATCGGAAAAGATGTTCTAAGAAACGAAAAAATATTATGAATACCACAATATTTAATGATTGAGTGATGGCAGGGTGATTTATTGATAGCTTTAGAAAAAATATTTGCTTATAAAAGAATCAATGACTTACTTAAATCTCCCAACAAAAAAATCATTTCAAAGTGTGTAATAATTGGTGTGCAATAATTGCAATGCAGTGCCCTATGCACCATTGGGTGCGGATAAGGGAAAGTAGTAGTAGTAGTATGTTATAATTCAATACGTAAGTCAGAAATGCTTATCTGATCACCTTAAACTGATCAACAAAAGAACAAGAAACCGATTGGAAGTTTAATATTTGAGGTTTTTTGTGCAATACAAGTTTTTTCAATTTACCAACAATTCAGTTATACGGAGAAGTCCCCGTTTAAAATGAATACATTAAATTTATATTGATATCCTTTTTTTAGTACATAACTTGGTCAACCTGCCAAGATAAAAAATTTCTTTGAGTTTATGATATTATGTGTTTTGATTGTAAACTTCAAAAGGTTTCATGTGTTTTTACTATAAATTGAGTTCTTTCCGATTTTTTATTTTTTATTTCAAAAAATTGATTGAAAAATAACAATACCAAGGGAATTTTTTCTGAATTTTTACGATGTAGTATGAATTTTCTAGCGCGGTTTGAAATAGCGCTTTTTCAAATCGCTCGCAAAATCCTCCATTTGGCGCGCATGCGGTGTGACGTCACATCAATATGGGCGCTCACTTCGTAATGAATTTCACGCCTTTCATAATGGACGGGTATGACGTCGATAGCCAATAACGGGAGTTAAAAGTCACTCGTAATTTCGTGTTTTTAAAACATAAATTTTATAAATGAAAACAAATTTTTTGATCTTGGGATCTCTACATAACTTAGTCATAACTTACCGGGATCTCTACACTCTGACTTTGTGTATACACGAAACTATATTATAGTTAGCCTAGTGTATTCATTTTTTATAATTTCACAGAAATACCATCTTGGTAAGGGAAAGGAGAGCTTTGAGTCTCCCCACTGTAAATATTATTAATATACCACTAAAAATTAAATTGGGTATTTAAAAAATTAAAAAGGAGTAACTACTTTTATAGAGAAAAACAATGTAGATATTGGTAGATAAATAATATGTTTAAAATTAGACGCATGAAGTTTATAAGGATAAGTGATAATTATTAAAATAGATGTTTTTTACAAAATAATTTATCAACGAAATCTTCGGTAAGTTAATTGTTAGCTTTATCTTGCTGCATAATCGATTAGTACACCTGGAAAATAATAAAGAATCCTTTTGAAGTACGTGTGTATTGGAAAAACGATAATTTTTCTGGTAATGAGATTACGTCACAGAATTTTGACGTAGATTTGTTACGTTGTAATGTAAAGAGCAAAGTATTAAGTAGTGTGCAATTTATTTGTTTCATTGATAATATTAAATTATTGATATTGTTTTCTGATATGCATAAAAATAAATACATAATCAATCATAAAGTTACAATCAAAACGATAGATTTCACGGGTGAAGGTCTATCCTACTAATTTTTAATTCAATATAAATTTATTTAAAGTACATTAATTTTTTTTATGCTATATTGTTATTTCTAATGTATTCCTCTCTGCCTGCGCGGAGAAAAGCATTTTACAGGTTAATGTTTTTGTCGACAATATTTGTAAATATTACAAATTAAACAATAACTTTCATAGGTACTTAATTAATAAATGTCACTTACTAATTAAGTAAAGAATTTTTAAATTTAAAATGGCAGGCTATATGTCAGAAATGTATTTGTATAGCCTCGTCTTCTTAAACTAATTATTTATATAATTTAAGGAATAAATTTATCAAAAAAATTTTGTTCAAAAAACGATGAAAACGTCTTCCGCCTTTTTAATATTATTTCTCTGGAAAATTGCGATGTTTTCTGTGGATATTTTTAATATTACAAGTGTACGTTTATATTATGTAATAGAATATTACACTTAACTAAACTGTTGGTAAACGGTATCTAAACATGGCATGCTTTGGTTTTTTTCGTAAATCTCTTATATTAAGTACATACTGCTTAAATAAATACTTAAATAATCTAATATTAAAAACTAATAATCCAATGGTAAATTGAGTACTTATTGGTTGACAAATAAACTTCCATATTCTTTTCACATTCGATTCTTTGATGCTTTTGAGATATCACCTTTTTAACTCAAAATACGATTTTCAAATAATTTCTCATTTTTTATGGATTATATTTTTGCAAATCATTAGAGAATACACCTTATCTGACAACCCGATTGATCGACATATAAAAAGAGTTAGCAAAGAGTAAAACTCCGTGATTTAACATATACAGTCCGCGCACAAAGGGCTTTACGAGATCACAAGATTTGTGCTGGTTTTTTTTTTTTTTATTTCAAAAAGTGCCAAAAATATTCCAAAATGGATAAATTCGATGAAAAGGAAATGAAAAAGATCATGGATGGCGTTGATCAGCATATTGGGAGACATGCTTTGGATAAGATGAAGAAATATGCCTATCTTACTCATCAGGTAGGTTGAAAAATGTGTAATAAATTATTATTAAGGACTAAGGAAAAAGTGGAAGTGTAAAGGACTAAATGAGGTAAATTTTTAGTGTTATAAGTGCAAGTGCCCCCTATCACTATTAACGTTAATCTAGCCAGCGAAATTATAATTCTGTTGCATTTATAGCTTCTATTATTTTTTTGAATATTTATAACAAAATCAACACGGCAAACGTCGCATGGTTAACGAAAAAAAACATGTACTTTATTTATGATGGTTTACTTGAGTAAACTTTTTAAAGTTTATGTACTTGAGAAATGGGGCCTTGGGGCTCAGGGGATGTAAAATAAACTTTAAAATAGACCCCTTTAAATAGTGCCGTTAAGTATATACGGTGCCACTTGTCGACAGGAGATTACTTAAATGCGCTTGCATACCTAATTAATATTATTATCTACCAAGCATTTTGATAGATAGGTCGGTTTCTTCGGCGTTACACGCCAGGGTGAGATTAATATCCCCTTCACTGTAAATTTCAGCCAGGTTGGGGTGAATGAGTTTATGATAATCTTATAGCCGATGCGGTGATAGAGGCGATGAAAGTATTATTTTGTCGCGTATACTACAAACTTTAATTTAGAACTGAATCTATAAAATTGCGCGTATTGAGTAATGCTAGCAGCTAGACTGTAAAAAAGCTCAATAGTCCATAAAAAGGTCTAGGGAAACGTTAGTGCTTTCATTGTGTGAGCCTCTAGGTATTCTCGTATTTCATAAAACATTACAGAAACTTATTACAATAAATATAGCTATAATATTAAACTTAACGCTATACCTCACCAATTAAAAAGACAAGCTCTTGTGCTTGGTGAGGGAGATTACGCTTAATTAAACAAGTAAGTAAATAAGATTAGTTTAATACTAAATCTAGGTACTATAATCTAGGAAATCTTGGTACAAAATTATACTTATTTATATTTGTTTCCTTTTTTAGACTAATGTGACGTCAGGTAAGACCGAGACCAACAAGATCGATGCGATTGCGTTCTATCCGCTGCGCTATTGAGATGAAGAAGAGGGGGATAATTCTGGGAGATGTCATAATGCTATGTGGAGTGAACCATGACTACATAGCTGTTCCCATTCTAGCCTCTATGTACTTAGGAGCTCCAATCATGGCTCTTTCTAACGACATGGTTTATGTAAAAAACTTAAACTATAGCTGAAGCTTAAATTAATAGTTTTTAACTCAATCAAAGCTGGGACCTGAATATCTGAATAATAATTTTACGATTTGACATCTCAACAGAGACGAGAAGTTTGGAAGGGAATATGGATAAATAGGCGTTCACGAGTGTTCACATGTGAAGCGTCGCGCCATTTCACTGTATATATACAAGTTCTGATAAATGGCAGATATGGATATTAAATACTAGGTGAAATGGTGAATGTTGCAACACATCAAGTGGCCACTTAACCCAGCCAATGACAGGTCATAAGCCCTGTAAACGCCTAGATATCCATATTTCCCTTCCAAACTTCTCGTCTCTGTTGAGATGTCAAATTGTAATTGTTAGCCCGTAATCCGTAATGGGTGAAATCCAGTTTTTGTCTAACAGTGTTTGGACACACTCAAAATGTTGTTGATAATTATAGGAATCATATCTCTACACTTTTCGAATTAAAATGTTATGTGTACCTAGAAAATATTCTGAACATAGCTTAAAAACTCATTTCACCTTTATGTCAGACTTAATTTTGTCTACAAATCCATACTGAACCAAGGAAGTTGTACTAACAATAATATGAAGGTAAAAAAAAAAGATATAATTGTAGCTCACATTTTATCAAAGCAAAATGAATCATTACTCACGTGTAAACAATATAAATTATTGGCGACTGGAGATTACTTTATACGTCTACATATCCCTCATCCAATTCGCAATTATAGGCTCCGATACCCCAAATGCCTCCCGAGAGCCTTAACCATGCTTGCCTATTTTACAAGGCATCAGGTTCTCGGCGTCCTGGTCGTCCACTGTTGACAATTCGTCGGCAGTTTTGCGTCAGAGCTGCGGGACGTGGACTTGGGAGGATGCGCGGGAGCTGGCGGCCGATCGCTTGGCCTGGAGGCAGTTTGTGGATTCCATATGTCCCACATAGGGAGCGGATATGGTATGATGAAGATGATGATACCCCAAAAGGTATATACATGGTTTACAAAACTCGTAGTAAAACCCGAAATCTTGTGAACCGATTCATATTTGGAGTCGAATGTGACTAATATGACTTTAAATCTGAGCTTGAAATTTTTTTTTCTCTCATAAAAGTTCTCATAAGTACCGCAGATTATGTAAAAATTGGGACAAATTCTTATAAAAAAGTGGCTTTATTTTTTTGTTTTTTATTATGGATAGTATTAATTTACTGAATAAATTATATTTGATTTGCAATTTTTTTAAAAATTTTAATTTTTTATTTTTTTTATTATATTTAATATATAACCATAACAATCATGAATAATATACATTAGACAAGTAGTAAAAGTACAATTACAAAAATAAACGATTTGCCACACCGGATAAAAGGCTAACTTTTGTGCTTGGTGCGGGAATAATCGCTACGAATTACAAAAGGTACAAAATTCATTGAGTTAAGCAGTACTTTTCCATAGTAGTCATAACAATATACATAGTAATAATAATCAGCATTAATTTTAATTTATAGGGGTAGGTATTTGTACTTTATACAATACGCAAAATTTATATTGTAGTAGTTTTACTAATGTTTTTTTTTTAGGTTTTAGCTTAATTTTTTTTATGTCTTTAATAAGTTTTAAATTCATTCGGTAATTTATTGAAAAAATTTTATTCCTTTGTATATAAAGCTGGTTTTCAAAATGTTTAGTGTTAAATTTAGACATTTTTTATGTTGTTTTGGTATCTTATTGATGAATTGGATTCAAATTGTTTTAAGTATATTCATTTTATAGATTCTAAAATTGACTGTTGCTTGTAAATTATGATCTATTGTTGGCACATTTACACTATTTATCAAAAAAAAAAACTTATTTTCTCGAAAACTATGGGTCAAATCAAAACATTTTATTCTACAAAATCAACTCCAAATATGACGTAGATTCACTGGGTTCCCGCTTGCACATCGAGTTTTGTTACACCATGTATAATAAAAACAACGTTTCCTGAAAATTTTAAATTTCAGTGTCTGCTGTCTTCCTAAGAAAATCTTGTTCCTCTCGAGATAAAATCTTATGTGAAGAAAAGAAATTGTGAAAACGCTGGTTTACACGAAGAAAAAATTATATATTAAAATACTTTTCATTGAAAGTAATAAAATACGAAAAGTTAATTAAAGTAGTTTAGTTATTTTTTAAAAATAATCGATAGATTTCATCTGTCAGTTAAGATATCACACAATATTATTTATCGAATAATTGATTATTTCATATTTTTAAAATTATATTATCCAACTGTATTATCATAGGTTATATTATTTTAATATTTATGACATGCGTCCAACTCACTTAGGTATGTTTGTATTTGAAATATCTCTACATCACACGATTTGTTTTTACCCAAATATTATCATTCTTGAATTAATTTCTAATCACCCCTAATAATCTTATCTAATAGATCGATTTCTTTTTTAGATAAATAATGGAATAATTAAAAATGATGAAATATGAGGAGATAAAAAATAATACTAATTACCTACTAAATTATAAAGTGACTTAAATCTTAAATCACAGTTTTAATAAACGAAATATTTTATCGTATTGGATATTGTATCTTTTAATGTGATAGATAAAAGTCATTAATAAAAAAATAAACAATTTTCTTGTTCATTTGTACATTCATTTAAAATCAATTCGTATAATAATTTTGACACATAAATGATTTTTAAAAATATATTGAAAGTTTTACTCAAAATATTTTTATTAAAAAATACTATTTTATGTAAAATGTATTTAGAATAGGTACGTTAACAGAAATAATAATTTCTGCATTTCTTTCAATTACCGTTTTCCGATTTGTGATCTTCTTTCCGTTTCCTAGCTTAGATTTGCATATAAATTATATTGATAATATAAATTGGATTTCTTTATACACAAAAATTCACAAAAAAAAAATTGTGTACAATTAAAAATGTAAAAAACGTTGATTCAATCGAATTAATGCTTATGCTAATGATTGACTTAAGTTTTCATTTGATTAATCTAAAATTTAAAAATACGTAGGTATCTGATCTAGGTACCTACTCTTTACTGCCGTAAAAACTTTATGAAATGACAGTTAATTGAATTAAATTAAAGAAATCAAGGGTACAAGTATACAAAGTACCTTTCCTAATAAATGAAAACAAATATAATAAATTGACTTACCCTCAATGCTCATTGGGTAATACTCAGGTCCACGCTTGAATTGATTTTTATTGATTTGTGGCTATCAACTTAAATTTTTGAACAGGTAGTATAAATTTAATATTGTTATCTAATTTTTTTTAACTTTGTTTTAGGTGAAATAAAACATTTCGTTCTCTTGGGAAAACCAAAAATGCTTTTCTGCGATCCGGGAGTGGCTCCTCTATTCCAAAAGGTTTTGGACGACGTTGACCTCAAAATTGAAATTGTAATTTTCGGGGAAAGTACAAACGATAGGTTCATCTCCTTTTCCAGTTTTCAAAAACGAGCTGGAAATGAAGATAAATTCGAGTAAGCAAATAGTAAAAGTAATCATTATTATAAATATATATCATTGATATAACATACCTAATATCTCATTGAAATATCATTGATATCATATCATTGATATAACATACCTAATATCTCAGCACACATAAAAGTATGAGAGAAAATTAATATAAATACCAAGGATTATAGGTTTATGGCCTGTATTTTCTTTAAAGAATAATGTAACATTTTTTGTTTAATGATACGTATACAAATACAATTGTCGGAAATACTTGTTTCGACGAAAGAAAAATATTCCGGCGAAAAAGGATTCTAACCCGGAGTCCTTAATACTAGGCTGGTTTAAGTGGCCACTCGATGTAATACGTTTCCCATTCCGCCATGTCGACATCAATATTTGCTTATTTTTGGAACTTGTATACATAATACCTACAATATTACTCATGTATACAGTATACAGTAAATTGGCCCGGTGTGTCACGTGTGCTGCCTATAGAAAAGTTTCAAGCACAACATGTTTATTGAAATTTTAATTTTTACAGGGCAACAGAATTCGATCCCGCAACAACTACGGCCTTCATAGTCTTTTCTAGTGGAACAACCTCTCTACCTAAAGGAATTTGCCTAACTCATAGGAACTTCGTCTCACAATTGGTTTTACCGTAAGTTTATCCATTTCTCTATACGAGGGTTGATCCCAATGCTCCACCCCTGTAGCTCAATTACAAATGACTATCTGTATATATATGATAGCTTAATCAGTATGGCGCTCTTCCACGCGCGCACACTTGCCGATCGTTTAATCGGGCGATAGCTTTCTCCTTCGTAGTAATGCAGCAATAATAACTTTTCTTGACAATATTGTTACAACATTCATTGCGACCGCTCTCTTCAAAAGTCGTTTATTAACTGGAAAATCATTCGAGAGCAGTTGGCCGACTGTTCTCTAATCTGCGCACTCGTCACCAACCCGACTGTTTTTGTTGATTCAGTGTGCGCGCTAGCAGCCCAACCCGACTAAACCCAATAGAAAGTCTCTAGTCTGCGGGGTACCTGACGCAACGTTAAAAATTGAAAACTGGACAAAGCCAGCTAAAGCGCTTATTGCATAAATTTGTACTTAGTCCTATAAGAAATGTGATAAAAAATGATACTTTTTGATGACTTTTTTCATAATGTAGGTACATTATTTCTCTTGCAGTGCTGCCAATAAGAGCCACCTGGATTACGAGGGGACGGTTGATGAAGTGAGGATCCTGGTGTACTCCACGACCTTCTGGTTCTCTGGTATTCTGTCCATCTTGATGTCCGCCCTCATGGGCTACGTCCGGCTGTACACGCCGCAGTCGTTCACCCCAGAAATCACCTTCGATGCGGTTAAGGAATACAAAGTAAGTACTTATATATAATATTTTGTTATTTCACTAATAATTACGGTACCAATTATGGTTTGTGTGAAAAAGAGAACTGGAAACAGATATTTGCGTGATATTTTAGAGTTTTTTCGAATTCTTTCTCAACCTTAGGGCTAAAGTGCGAACTAATGACGTAATGAAAGGACTTTTTTTTGTCCACTACTAAGCACTCGAATATTATGCATGTTTCGAGACTTAGTTTGTTTATCCACTCACAAATATCAGTCATAACATCCCAGAAGCGTGATATTCTCGTGCCGTGCGTTCAAAACTAGATCACGGTAAGCGCTTACCCGATGCGGATCCGTGTACATCAAAACACTGGTTTGCAAAAAAATATTTATATTTAATAAGAATGACTTTTTTTAGGTTTGTTAGTTTTTGAATATCAGATGTAAAGCAGAAAAACTATAGACGTTTCATTTTTTTGCACATTTATTTAGGTTTTGTAAGAAATACGATCGGTGACGCACCGATGTCATTTCATTTAAATATCATGCATTCAAAGTAATGCACAATGTACATTAATGGTTTTTTTTATCTGTTGAAATTATTTTAATCGAATGAAAAATTAATCACAAATATAAAGGTAAAACGGTGTGGATACTAGGAATTCTACCCTAACACCATTTGCACGCGATCCCCGTAAGTCAATGACTCAATGAATAGAGTATAGTAAAGAACACGAGTAATCCCTTTTATCCAATATATCTATGTATTATGTTTTCTATGTACTATACTGTCGTATATCGTTTTCAGCAACTTTTCAGGAATCTACTGAAAAGTTTCATATCCGCTACTAAATGTTTGGGCCGGTTGTGTTTTGTGAAAATTTATAATACCTGTTATTTTTTCCAGCCAAGAGTCATGCTCCTCACCCCTGTAGCAGTTATTGCCTTGATCAACCATCCCTTAATCGACACCTGCGACTTGTCAAGTGTGTTCGCATTCATGTGTGCCGGGGCCGCGTTAGCTCCTGACAAGATGGAATTGTTACAGGTAATGACAAAATATAAACGTATTTATAAATAACAAATTTAAGGTGCTTTTACATGTGGAATACATACAGAAAAGCGTTTATAAAAAGATTTCTGAATGAATGAAAGAATTAACAGTAACTGAGAAAAAAGCTCGAGTATAATCACACGGCCTCGGGTATTCAAAGGGACTCGAAAGTCTGCTATTCCACCCTTGTTAACCCTGATCATTTGTTTGTTTGTTTGGCTACTAATAATTTGCGTTCGTAATTCCTACAATCCTATTTTATTCATACATTTAATGTATTTGCTTATTTGTGTATGTAATTACGTAACAGCATTGAGTAAGTACCTAATCTAAGGTCGGAAATTCACAGTATGAATTTTCTCTGCGTTTATCTAATACTTTGGGAACTTTCAAAAATATCTTTGGATAGTAAAACCTCGAAACAAAATGAATGGTTTCGATAGTAATCGAAGATTTCTCATTGTAGCTACGTTATATATCTTGTATAAACTGAACTCTCAACGCACCAAAATAATTACAAAACGGATTTTAAAAATTATTATTTCAGAAACGAGTTACGAATGGAACTGTCATGAACTTGTACGGGATGACCGAGTGCACTGGATCTATGTGTTACTCGCCCAAATACAAGAGAGGGTCCTGTGGAATTATGGCTCCATGGTTGAAAGCAAAGGTAAATTTCGCCAACGTGTTTTTTTATATGATGCCCTTCGGAAAACAATTTCAGAGAAGTCAGTGACATTCTCGAAAAATACTACGTTGTCTAGCTGGTGT